>MU699105.1:11975-31133 GCA_026770625.1 Nicotiana glauca | reverse complement strand
GTTATTTTTAGTATGAGTCTATTGATAGTACTAACTTATCGTCTCTTGTTGCTGTCTTGAGCCGAGGGTCTCCTGGAAACAGCCTCTCTGCCACCGGGGTAGGGGTAAGGTCTGCGTACATATTACCCTCCCCAGACCCCACTAATGGGATTATAGTGGGTTGTTGTTGTTGTTGTTGTTGTTATTGTTGTTCTTAAATTTCACATAAAAGCTTTTTCGAAAACGCGTCCGGATTGTGCACGCAAATCGGGGTGAGACAAAAGGAGGTTTTAAAGCCTCGAAACACAGTTTTAATTACTAAAACAAGAGATGACCTTTAGGGTCATCACACAGGTTTTGATTCCTCTATTGATAATGAACTTGATTCTTATCTTAATCAAGAATTAGAAAGTATCAAAGACGAAGAAGGTAATGAATAACTTTTGGCATGGTAGAGAGAGCGTGACAAGGTATTTCCAACACTTTTAAATAATGGCCCGAGATATCATGGCTATTCAAGCATCATTAGTAGTATCGGAGAGTGCTTTTAGCGCGCCAAATTTCAAATCGAAGATCATAGACATTCATTAGTGGAGGACAGCCTAGTGATTTTTGTATTATTTAGAGATTGGATTAATTCAGAAAGAAGAAATCATGGTTTTGAAAAATTAACCACTAAGGAAGAAGAAGAATACAATGAGATACTTAAAAATTGGGAGCGATGATGTCATGGGACTCATGGAACATCAATCAACATTGCCAATTCCAGAACAATGACCGAGAAAAGTTATAGATAAGTTATAATGAAGCTATATATGAGCTTACAAATATTAGTATGATAACTTTTAATTGGCTACTAAGAGGCCTAGTTCAAACAGAACTCTTCCTAGAAGGTGATTGTGTATATTAGGTGTTCTCCAAAAGAATTATATTTGAATGTGAAATTTGAAAGTTCTATTAATAAATAAAAGGTTCTAAGCGTTGAATTTTTTCAATGAATTGTCTTACACTCTTATGTAGTTATGAAATTATATTAAATAAATTACAACTCTATTATAATCACTAAAATATTAAATTACAAGTCTTTTATTTTAATATTTTATAATTCTTTACTTAGTTTCTTTATAATTTATTAAGTTTTAAGCTTATTAAATAAGTCAAAAAAACTAGTTAGTCATTGTCTAAAAACTAGCCGTTGTCAAACTTAATGCTTAAATAATTAATTTTTTTTTAAAAAGGCTCACGTAGAGCTCGCGAACCTTTCTGTCCCATCCAGTTTGTTAGCGAATGGGATGGGCCTATCGTTTCGTCCGATTTATCCTGTCCTGTTTAGGCTCGTCCCGCCACCGTCCCGGCTAAATGTTGTTTCGTCCCTTTTATTTAGTACCGTCTCGGTGGACAACAATAGGAGGAGCATGTAAATATGGACGATGAATTAATTAGAAGGAAATTGAGGGACAAAAATACAATCCTTTACTATAAACGAGCTTGGACCCGATCGAGGAAACAATTATGATTGTGGAACCATTGTGTACAAGTAAAACTGTGTTCATAAAAATTCGAAAAATCAAACCAAACCGATCAAAAAAACCGATACTTTTTGGTTTGGTTTGGTTTGGTTTGGTTTTGGTTTTGAATTAAAAAAAAAACGATCAAATTTGGTTTAGTTTTAATTTTAATCAGAAAAGCAGAACCAAATCGACCATAGGAGTAACTATTTTAAATTTATTATTACACCTATATATATGTACATTGTTATACAAAGTTTCAAAAAATTTATGATAAATTAATGTTAATTGTTTGCACTTTTAGTATAGTTCTTTACCTTTACATTATAGTTTGATCGATAGTTTTCTTTTGTTTAGTGTAAGAATTCATTTCGTGTTAAAAATAACATATTTTTAATTGAGTCATTAAATTATTCATCACTATTTGATTCAATTATCATCATATATCTTGGAAAGAACCCATTTGGATGAGCTTGTTTTAAGTGACTTTTAAGCCAAAATAGTTTTTAAGCCATAAGTTAGGAATTCTAATTTTTTGCTTTTGGTTTGTTTTTGTCATTTTAGCTTAAAAACAAGCGCTTAAAAGCACTTTTTTACTTTATCCAAACACTACAAAATGACTAAAAGCTATTTTGGCTTAAAAGTACTTAAAATAAGTCAATCCAAACAAACTCTAAATAATAGATTTCTCAAAGGGCAATTGATTTGATAGTGATACATTCAAAATGTGGTCGCCGGAATATGTGTTTGGTAGTGTATGTCTTATATTAAAAAAAAAAAACGATAAATAATCGAAAAAACCGAAAAACCGACATAAACCGAATCGAGGAAAACTAACTTAATTGGTTTGGTTTGTTCTAATATTTGAAAAATCGACTTATTTGGTTTAATTATTTTTTTAGGAAAAAAACGATCCAAACCGAACCATAAACACCCCTAAGTAAAAGTGACGAAGGGAGTACAAAATTTTCCTTCTTTAAGTCTAGCGTCTATCTAAATTAGAAATGTGCAATACTAGTCAGGTGCCTCTTTAAGTTAGTGTTATGATTGTCTAATTAGAGACGTGGCTAAACGGTATGCTTTGAACCTTTATGACGGCCATAATTTGAAAAAAACTCTGATTAAATACATTGATCCCACCTTACTTTTTATTTTGTTTTTCTTTTATTTATTGAATTCAGTTTAAAGTTTCTCAACCTTTTACATGTCAAATTGAGAAGGAGTCGTACAACTGCTGGTGGTTGTTTGAGTTGCAATATTGAATTCTCTTGAAGCATTAGTTAAAAACATTAGGAAACCGACAGACACGTTCCTTTAATAATGGAGCATTTAATATTAACAAGTACTGAAAAAAAAGACATTAGGTAGTGTAAAATATATAGAAAACACACAATCATCATTTAGGACAAAACGTGTATGTATAACATATCAAATGACATGCATGTTCTCATGAAAACCCCATAGGTGTACCCCACAAATGTAAGAGGTTTAGATCTAAGGACAGAGCAAAATTGAAGAAGATATAAATCTGTATCTGGCAGATGGTTGATCCACGTATGTAGTTAAGTTAGGTCAGAATTAATACTACTACTATTTTGGAATATAAAATCAAGTGCTTGCTTTTCATTGGATACAACTAACTTTAGCTTTAGGCCACCTTGTCTAAATATCTACCAGATATTTCTGTCTTGCCCGTTGATTTTCACCCACTGGATCTTCCTGCCTATTCGCATCTTCCTTTATTTGATCCGCCTCGGGCAGCTCTTCTGCCCGTTTGCAGACCAAGATATGCAAATACTAGTATAATGTAAGGATTGTGGTGCAAAGATTACTAATTACTGAATTATTTGGTTCATACGTTTTTCCCGGAGAATATTAATTCATGATATAAAATTTTATAACTTTCTTGTTTTTTTTAAGTAAATAATAAATGAAATAGATGCAATCTATGTTATTTTGGTCTTTTAAATATTTATCTAGTTAAGCTAATCTTATACAAGTTATATCCTGTTGGATCTGGTAGAAATAATATGAATATTGTGGTGTCAAATTGTACTTGATGTTAAATAACAATAATAACCACACATCAGTAGTAAGCAAAGTAGGATTAACGATATAAATCTTCACTTGTTTTTAAGCTCAACCCAAATTATTATTATTATTATGCCATGATAAAATAGGAGTAGCAGCAAGAATAAATTAAATATGAATATAAATATAAATAATAGTCATAATAATAATAATAATTCTTTAAAAATTTATAGTTTATTCTAATTAGTAAGTATCAACAATATGAAATTTTTTCTTTAGCTAGTCTTGCATTGAATCTAAGGATTTGTAGGTGATTTTTTGAGACAACTTCCTTCCACGTGATTTTAGGTTTACCTCGTCCCCTTTTAACACCTTCCCTCACCATAGTGATCACATCTACTAACATACGTCTCTGTAGAGCAACACAAGATACGATTAAACAATCACCCATATGAAACTTTTTCTCTCATTGTGCACTATTTTTAACTAGGTCTGCATTGATTCTAAGAATTTATAGGTCTTTTGAGACAACTTTCTTCCATGTGATTTTAGGTCTACCTCGTCTCCTTTTAATACATTTACTCACCATAGATTCACACATACATACCTATGTCTTTGTAGGGCGACACAAGATATGATGAAACAATCTCAAGTAACCTTCTCTCATTTTAATCTTTAATGTGTTCTGCTTGTACCTTTCACGAATGTATTTAATCTTGTATGATTGCGCATCCATCTTAGCATCCTTATCACTACAACACTCATCTTGTGAATATATTGGACTTTAACAGCCATCATTCACTGCCATATAACATTACGGGCCTTATATAAATTATACCTAGTGTTGCTTATCTGAATATCTGGAAACAAAATGCCCGCCAAATTCAGTGTTTTAAAATTGATGCATATTTATGTGAGAAATTAAGTAAAGTTGATTTTTTGGAGAAACATAGAATTCCCTAGAATGTCCTAGTGTAGTATTCTTCATATTTATCTAGTAGACATATCTAGATGTTCTAGAATGGGAAGTTAAGAAAAATCTAGATATTCTAGAGTCTTGGATAATTAAGAAAGATATTAGTAGAAGGTGATACAATTGTCTAGATTATTTTTGCATCTAGAATCATCCCTAGACAAATATAAATAGGAGTAACCTTAGACATTTGTAGTGAAGCCAAAATCAAGAAAGCCTTCTTTCCTAAACAAAGTTCTCCTCTCCAAAACTTTTCTTCTCTTTTTCAAGTTTCCTCTTCTTTAGTTGAATCCTCCAATCTTAGTTAACGATCTTGGGCTAGCAGAAGGTCTCCGAATAATACTCTTCTTCTGCTATTCTTTACATGGTATCAGAGCCATATGGCAACTTCTGGATTTCAAGGTCGGGTTAGTGGTTGATTCAACTGGTTTCTCTAAATAGATTTAGGTGGTCGTGTTAATGGACTGTGGATTGAGTTATTGAACCAGTCCAACTACAAGGTATGGAAGACTTGTATGGAATCATACCTTGCTGGTGAGGATTTGTGGGAAGTTGTCAATGGTAATAACACAAGTCCTCCTGCTGACGCACCGAAAAATAGCAATATGCGTAAGAAGTGGAAGCAGATTAATGCTAAGGCAGAGTTTATCCTAAAGAGGTCTATCTCTCCTAATTTATTTGATCATATTATAAGGTGTAAATCAGCTCATGAAATATGGAGGACCTTCGATCGACTGTTCAACAAGAAGGATGAAGCTCAGCTACAGATTTTGGAGAATGAGTTAGCTAACACCACTCAAGGTAATCTCTCTATCGCCGAGTATTTCTTGAAGGTTTAAAATCTGTGTTCCAAAATTTTTCTATTGAATCCGGACGAGGCCATCTCTGAAGTACGAATAAGAAGAATCATTATTCATGGTTTAAAGTCAGAATATATTCCAGTTGTTACATCGATTCAAGGATGTTCAACAACCATCTTTGGAAGAATTTGAGAATTTGTTGTCGTCACAAGAGCTACTAGCCAAACAAATGGCCGGTGTATCTATAAAGAAGGGGAAGAAAATGCTCTTGTGCCGATAAGAGAAACTATAAAGGAAAATCAAGAGATAGCATGCACTTTCAATTTTCAAGTGGTTCAAGCTCGCCAGGAAAGAAGGGGCAGTCTTCCAGTAACAGTAAAAAGCTTTTAAAATGTAACCTTTATGGCAAAGTCGGGCATATAAAAAGATATTATTGAATCAAGGAGAGCAATATGGCTCAAACAAAGAAAGTTGCTGGAGAAGAAGAAAAAGAAGAAGACTGGGGAAAGTGCTTCGCAGCGGAGACTCGAGCAATAAATGCCATGGATTCCATAAATTTTGAAAAAGACTGGATCGTAGATTCAGGATGTGGGCACCATCTTACTAGAGATCAATCCAAATTATCAACCTTTCGCGGATACAACAGACGTGATGTCATTGTTACAGCAGATAATGCAGTCCATAATGTGGAGAAGGAAGGCACTGTTGTGATCAACGAGAAGCAAAAAGAAACTATCACCCTCAACAGTGTCTTTCATGTTTCAGGTATGAAGAAAAATCTATTTTCTGTTGCAAATACTATAGATGCTGGAAACTATTTGCTATTTGGCCCGCGTGATGTGAAGTTCCTTCGAAATATCAAGGTGCTCAAGGCAGATATCGTTCACTCAGGTAAGAGATCTAACGATTTATATGTCTTATCTGACTCTAATTCATATATTGAGAAGATGAGCAGCAATGATAATACACATCTTTGGCATGCTAAACTTGGACATCTAAGCATGGATAAATTAAAAGCTATGGTAAAGTTGAATCTAGTAAAAGGTTTGCCTAACTTTAAAAAATTTGGTGGAGGAGAGGTTTGTGAAGGATGTCAATATGGAAAGGCACATCGTCTTCCATTCGATAGATCCATGTCAAGGTGCAATACCCCACTAGAACTTATTCACAATGACTTGATGGGGCCAACGAGAACTCCTTCATTTTTAGGCTATTTTTATATGCTAATTTTCATTGAAGATTTTACTAGATTCACTTGGATGTATTTTGTGAAGCACAAGTCAGAAGTTTTCAGTAAGTTTGTGGAGTTCAAAGTAACAGTTGAAGGTGAACTCGATTCCAGAAAAAAGGCGGCTGCGAACTGATAATGGAGGTGAGTTCACATCAGATAAGTTTCTTTCCTTTTATCGTCAGCATGGCATTAAAAGAGAGATGACATGCGCTGATACGCCACAACAAAATGGAGTGGCTGAAAGGAATATCCGACACTTAACTGAGACGTGTAAGAGTTGGCTTCATGCTAAGAATTTACCTAGAGCCTTGTGGGCTAAAGGTATGAAATGTGCAGCGTACGTGATTAACAGGATGCCGCTTTCTCCAAACACTATGAAGTCTCCTTATGAATTAATGTTTGGAGAAAATCCTAGCATGAAACACCTCAGGGTTTTTGGCTCTATTTGTTATGTTCACATTCAGGATTCTAAACGGAGCAAGTTAGATGCCAAGGTAAGGAAATGCATCTTTGTCGGATATGATGAAAGGAAAAAGGGATGGAAATGCATGGATCCTAAAACTCATCTCTTTGTTGTTTCAAGGGATGTCATATTTGATGAAGTTTCTTTATATTATGGAGTTGCAGAAGAAGGGGCATGTTCTAAACCCTTGAACATTGAAGCATAAAATTTGCCCATCACAGGTACTTCCTTATGTAATGCAGTTATCGAGGAGCTAAGAGAAAGGGAGAGTCCGAGAACTCAAAGAAATAAAACTTAGCAAGGAGACGATTCAAGTGTTTTAGGAAGACCAAAAAGAACTATTGTAAAGCCAGCTCGTCTCAGAGATGAAAATTTCGTCAGCACATACTCATCTCTCTTTGCAGGACCAACTGAAGAACCTTTAGGTTTTGGGGAAGCAAGAGGAGCCATAAAAATTGTGCTCAGATCTTCACCAAGACACGTCCTAAAGCATCAGTTGAGTTCTTCCGCGACAAGCTTAGAATCGATTCCAAGAAATCACTTTAAGGGGGAGTGTGAGAAAAATAAAGTAAAGTTGATTTTTTGAGAAACATTGAATTCTCTAGAATGTCCTAGTGTAGTATTCTTGATATTTATCTAGTAGACATATCTAGATGTTCTAGAATGGGAAGTTAAGAAAAATCTGGATATTCTAGAGTCTTGGATAATTAAGGAAGATATTAGTAGAAGGTGATAGAATTATCTAGATTATTTTTGTATCTAGAATCATCCCTGGACATTATAAATAGGAGTAACCTTAGACATTTGTAGTGAAGCCAAAATCAAGAAAGCCTTCTTTCCTAAACAAAGTTCTCCTCTCCAAAACTTTTCTTCTCTTTTTCAAGCTTCTTTTTCTTTAGTTGAATCCTCCAATCTTAGTTAACGATCTTAGGCTAGTAGAAGGTCTTCGAATAATACTCATCTTCTGCTATTCTTTACAATTTGGTCTACTCCATGTGTCTACATCTATATAATTGACAAAGAACGTGAAAATCACATGCCTCATAGTTGTTCCTGAACTACATTAGTTAAATAGATAAAGAGAAACTAAATGCACGCCATGAAAAAAAAATTGTTTGAAATACTATTTAGTGGAATACATACTTAGCTTGTACTTTAATTTTATAAAGCGGATCTAGAGTTTGAATATTATAACTTAAAGTTCGAAATTTTGCTGCAACTCATTTCATTTATGGGGATCAAACTCTATCACTTGTATTTTTTTTAGTGAAATTTTTAATGCGAGGTATGACTCAAACCACAGAAATCAAATGAACTTGTAAGTCCTTAACTACATCCTTCCTTACAAACAAGAGGTTCAAACTGGAAATAATTTTCATTGATTAATATTTTACTATGCTCTACCCCATTTTTGTAGTTAGATCAAGAAAAACATTTTGATCGAAATTCAAAATAATTACACCACGAATAATTTTTTTAATTATTTTTGTGGAGGTCGATCATTAAGGGTGTAGGTTAGGGGAAAGTTGTGAATATTTCTACAGCGCACTAGAGTGAGATTAGCCAGTTAAGAGTTAGTTTTAGGATGCTAGTGGTCATCTACTTATGCAGGACTTTATCTGCTAGTTATTATTATACCTTCCATCTATTTTGTATTTATTATATTACTGTTACTTTATTATGATTCTATTGATGGTACTAATATATCGTTTCTTGTTGCTTTCTTGAGCCGAGGTCTCTTGGAAACAGCCTCTCTACCTCTCGGGGTAGGGGTAAGGTCTGCGTACATATTATCCTCCCCAGACCCCATTTGTGGGATTATACTGGGCCGTTGTTGTTGGTGGTGTATATGATCTTTATTCTTGGCGAAATACATAAACGGTCCTTTTAAGTTGTCCTCAACGGTCAAACAAACACTTTAAGTGACCCATTTACCATTTTGATACTCCAAGTGCTTATTAAGCGTATCAAGTAAATACCCGAGTCCAACAAACTATGCGAATGAATTACACTTGCCAATGACATGGCAAATAAACCAATTAAAAAATTTATACTAGTAAAACCTTAACACATGTAATTTAAAAAAACAGTTAAAGAAAAAGAACCCTTTATGTCACCCTTCTTCATCTTCTTCGTTGTTTCAAAGAGAAAACATAAATTCCAGCCACCATTGATTAATTATAGTACAATATAAATTTTCAATTTCCCAGGAGGATAGCACGGTATGAAGAAGGTTTAACATCCCTTTTTTCAATTTTCGGTGCAGTTTCCTGTGAGGTAATGTGACGATCTGACCCGTCGTCTCATGTGTCACTGCTCCATTTTTCCTGATTATTGCTTTCTCATATTTCATTATCAGTATGTGGTGTGTGAGAGTTGATTTGGATTGGTTTTGATAAGAAATGAGGCACTTAGTCTCTTTAAGGAAGGCTTAAGTTGGAAAAGTCAACCGGACGTTGACTTATGAGTTAGAGGGCTCGAATGTGATTTTCGGTGATTTGGTTAGCTTTGGGAGATGATTTGTGACTTAGGAGTGTAATCGGAAGTGATTTTGGAGGTACGGTGTAGTATTAGGCTTGAATTGGCAAAGTTAGCATTTTGGCGAATTCCGGTTGATAGGTGAGATTTTGATCCGAGGGTCGGAATGGAATTCTGAGAGTTGCAGTAGTCCCGTCAGGTGATTTTTGATATGTGTGCAAAATTTTAGGTCATTCAGAGGTGTTTTGGTCTGTTTTTTGATCGAATGCGTGTTTCGGAAGTTTTGAAGAAACTTAAGCTTGAATCCGATGTGAATTGATGGTTTTAGTATTGTTTGACATGTGTTGATGGTTGGAACAGGTTCGTATGATGTTTTGGGATATGTTGGTTCTTTTGGTTGAGGTCCCGAGGGCCTCGGGGTAATTTCGGATGGCTTAACGGAAGTTTTGAACTTGGAAGAAATTGCAGATTTTTGCCTAGCTGTTGCAGACCTTCGCGTTCGCAGCCATAGGGATGCATTCGCGATGGGGAGTTTTGCAGACCATCGCATTCACGAGGGCTGCTTCGCATTCGTGTATAAGGGGCCTAGGGCCCTGGTAGTTTGTTCTTCGCGTTCGCGACACCTGGGTCGTGTTCGCGTAAGGTGAGTGACTGAAGCATCGCGTTCGCGTAAGAGGATGAGCTGGAGCATCGCGTTCGCGGACCTGGAGTCGCGTTCGCGTAAGGGAAATTGTGGTCAACGGAATTTGGTCTTCGCGAATGCGGGGGGTATTGACCGCATTCGCGTAAGGTAAAATCTGGGCGTCCAGAGGGCTTTTTATATTATTTCATTCGCGCCTCCATTCATAATTTCCTCTATTGTTGACCACCTTAAGAGCTTTTTAGTAGAAATTGAAGAGGATTTTGACGGGAATTAATTGGAGGTAAGTCTCGTGATCTAGAAACGCTATTTTATTGAAGAATCAATCTTTAATTCTCGAAAAATTGGGTGAAAAATTGAAGAACTAAGGCTTGGATTTTTGAAATAAAAATTTGGGATTTGAGGGAGCATTTGAACTCCAATTTTGGTAAATTTTATATGTACGGACTCGTGGCGAGACGAGGAATCCGGTGATGTAAATTTCGTAATTTTTCGAGAAGTGGGCCCAGGCTCGGATTTTGCCAACTTCGTAATTTTTGGTGTTTTTCGAGTTCTTTCGATTGGAGGTATTACTATTGTAGCTGAGCAAGGTGACCGTCAGCGTTCGCGGCAATGGACTTCATCTTTTGAACTCCATATTTTATTTTGTATATATTATTGGTCCTCTAGTGGTGTTCAGTCTTCTTTAGATGCTCGTGACTTGTGACACCCGGTCGAGCTGCATTGGGTGGTAAATATCAGTTATTAATGTCATTAAGTCGTATAATTCATTCATTTATGTTTGTTAACTGTTAAAAAGGGACATTGTTGTTCTGTGGGCTGACCTTGTCTTCACGAGAGGCGCCACCACGACCGAGTTTGGGAATTGGGACGTGACAGGTAAGTACCTTCCTATTTTTATTTTTTTGATAACCTATAAAGAAAAAAAAATGAAGAATGACGGGGAAAACCAGACACATACAATGCCACAGAGTTTAGATGTGGTGCTTCGCCGAATGTTGCTACCATGGCGAACACCGAAGCTACGTCATCTTCTTCGCCACAAAACAAAGACTTCATATTTTTTGATCAATTTCCAATAAAAAAAAATTAATGATCAGACGAATCACAACCAAGAAGATATGAAGTCAAACCCAAGTACGACCTCCTACCATGAAACCAACGGGTGGTTTTCGGCGAATCTAAATGGTGGGGACAACGAAAAGGCACAATTTGGATTTCAGATCAATGCCTAAAAAATATTTTGATATTATAAAATAATATATACCGTGGAACCCACTCTAAAAGCAAGAAAGAAGAAGTCTGATGAAAACTTCACGTGCCCAAATGTAACTAAAATACACGTAACTTGCCATATCAACGTGAAATATCTACGAAATGCATTTAATAGGCACTTGGAGTGTCAAAATATGGGTTACTTGAAGTACTTGTTTGACCATTAAGGACAACTTCAAGGGGTTATTTATGTATTTCGCCTTTACTCTTCTACTCTTATTTATTACTACTCATCATTTTCTCACCGGATTAGTTAGAACTAAAGGACAGACATGGCATGTCAAAAATCTGACACAGCTACCAAAAAAAAGAAAAAAAAGGCTAATCAAGTGGCATTTGCTCCTACAAGACATATATATAATGATATAAATCACCTGTTACTAGATGTGTAGCAATCGCAGTGCTACAACGTAACGTCTTATATAAATACTCAGTACAATTTAGCTATGGAGGAAAACTTATTGTGTTAATATTCCCCTTCTCCATTTGTTGTTAATCTTTTCTGTTGGCTCCACCTACAACTGGAGCCTCCTCTTGTAATAATTTTAATGTAAAGGCGAACCTATGCAATGTCGAGATGGGTCATCGACATCCAAAAATTTTATATATATCTTTAATAAATAGTGATATATTATTAGTTGACACCCTACGTGCAAAACAGATTTTGGTTGAATCCAAAAGTGCACCTCAAATCTTCAAATCTTGGGTCCGCCTCTGACATCACCTATAAGGTAATATCTAATTTTAACTCTTTTTTTTATATACATATAATGGTGGTTTTCAGATTAACTCCACGCACTTGGACTAATTCCACTGGCTATTTGTTACGTTTGACCAACACAAATACCGAATATAATATTAACTTTTTAAGGACAAAAAAGAAAAAGAAAAAGGACACGTTCTATATAAACTTATGGCGTGTTTTCTCCACTCTCAATTTGCCCTCCAATAGGTAGCAATCTTTGTCCCAGGATGAAGTGTACAAGCACTACCAATATGTAAACTCCTCATTAATCTTGGGTGGTTTCACTAAAATAGCATATTTAGAGATGCATTGACCCCCTTTTCAATTATTCAACTAATTCTTTTAAGTTAGCCTTCCAATAATAAGTTAGCCTATCTGGCTCTTTAATATGGGATATAGAATTTGATCACCAATTTGCCTAAGTTGTACAATAAAAGATTTTTCTTAGTTTTAGTTTACATATACACATATCTTTTGGTAGATATTTGGATTTTTGGTTCTCCCAGTGTATTACTTTCTTCTCACCCTCTTTTTTTTTTTTAAACTTCATTTTAGTTTCCATCCATTTCTATGAAATGGGATTAATTAAGTCTACGAAATTCACAATTCCTTTCTTTTCATTTCTTAAGCACAATACTATTATACAAACTCAGGATTCAGAAAGGAAACCAAGGATGTTGTCATTTACTTTCACAACATTCAATGTTCTCATTGTCCTATTTGAATTATTGGTACATTTTAATTAATTAATAATTAAAAGCATGCTTAAGGGAGCTTACACTCAAAACAAGATAGACAAGGCTAGCTCCTTAATCATTCTGTGTAACCTAAGGTTGACAGCTTCCAAACCCCCGAAAATATCTTGGATGAGTCATTCCCACTAATACATTTTCTGTTCAACAACTGACCTAATTAAATAATTCTTAGTTTAACTTCTTCCGTTTATTGTCCTATCTAATTTTCTCCTATAGGAAGAGGAATAGCACCTTTCCTCTTTTCTATTTCTCAATCAATTGAGTTAGTACCCTAAAAAACCCTTAAACTATCGTTTTTTTTGTTAATTTCTTACTTAAACTATTTAGTTTTTTCAAAACCCTCGGAAATATATTGCCTTTTATATAAAAACTCTCTTGTCGCTGACATGGCATAACAATACTCGCTTGGAAACGCGTGACAACTGAAAAAAGCCATCAAAATGGCCCGCTTAACAGAAAATAATAGGTAATTAGCCTAACCCTTTTTCAAATTTATGTTTTTAATAAATAATCTTCTTATTTCAGTTATATCCACCGTTCTTCCTTATTTTTCACCATTCTTCCTTATTTTTTTTATATTTCTTCTTTGTTTTTCACCTTTTTTTTTTTTTTACATTCTTTCTTCAGTTCTCCATATGATTTTTCTCTGAAATTATTTATTCTTTTTCTTGTTTTAGTCTTCTTTCGTGTCTTACACAAATTGTTGAAAGAATACCAATTTAAATCTTCGTAGTAAGCGCAACTATCCTATAAAGAATAAAGTTGAATATCTTGAACCTTCTTTATATAATATGAAATTAGACAATGTAATTGCTGGGCAATTAATTTTTTATTTGCGAAATTTTATTTTGTGTAATCTTTTTTCTGTAATATAAGATGACTTTTAAGAAATATAATATTATATGCCTTTATTTATATTTTATTGTGTTACAAAGTGAATATAAAATAAGGACTTATCAATTTGAGTCTAGCATAAAACACAATCACAATTAAACCTAAAACTAACACAATGCGTTAGATATTATTTTGGCAAAAACTCCTAGAATTAATCAATTATTCGAGAGTAATACAACAATAGTAAACTATATAAAAAACTTTGTACAAACTATAAGTTAATATAGTTAGACAGACGTACCTTTAAAAGTTCAACATGCGGTTTTAATATATAGAAAAATATAGTTCAAGGGGATTTTGGGGACACCGAATAGGTTAAGTAGGTAACTGACAAAAAAAATAATAGTTTAGGTAGGTTTTAAGCTGAGTTAAATAGCCACGTGTAGTGCTACATGACACGATGTCTGGACAATTAGGAGCGTGTACNGGGGGGGGGGGGGGGGGGTATGAAGGGCAATATAGTTCAAGAAGATTTTGGGAACACCGAATGATTTAAGTAAAAAACTGACAAAAAGTTAATAATTTAGGAATTTTTAGGGTATTAAGGCCTCATTTGTTTGCACTTAATAGATGTCTGAATCTTAATCATTCATATCTCAGATATTAAATGCGTTTGTTTTTAAAGTCTGAATCTTAATTATTCATATCTTAATCATTAAGTGTGTTTGTTTTTTTACTTCACAGCCACTTAATGGGTCTGAATAGGTCTGTATGATTAAGATCTATAACAAAGAATTAATTTCATTAAGATGTTATCACATATTCATTATTAATTGCCGCCAACCGCCTACCATTATCAACCACCACGATCACCTCATCCTCCTCCACCACCACCACCACCACCACCACCATAGTCAACCACCACCACCACGATCATCCTCAATCATAGTCGCCACTATTATCGACCACCACCATCCACCATCCCCACCACTCCGACCACCATCATTCTCACCCACAGTCAATACTTATCCGCCTCAACTACCACAACCAATCACTCAATCACCACTAACAACCACAACCGGCATCGCCCATCATTATAACTTACCACCACCTTTCTCAATCACAAACCACCGCCCGCTATTATTAACTATCACCACCCACCACCACCATCCTCAATCATAATCGCCTCAATTACCAATCATTACTAGCTACTAGCATGAACCACCATCATCAACAAAAACTACCACCAACCACCGCCTCTAGTCGGCATTCACCCGTTAGCCATCACCACCAACAATTATCATATTTTAAAAAAATATATATTTTATTGATAGAATATTAGATTAGTTAGTATTTCATTTGAATTTTATGTTTATTATTTTTCAAATAAAGATAACTTTTATGCTGTTAAAAATCAAACAGTTTTAATTTTTAGTGTTCAGATCTTGATACACATCTTAATATATTCAGATGTGTATTCAGATTCGGATGTCTTAATCTTAATACACATCTTGAAATTCAGATGTGTATTCAGATTCAGATATCTTAATCTAAAAAAAAAATAAATGAGGCCTAAGACTTCTTGATTTAAGTTGTTAAGGAAAAAAAGAAAGAAAGGAAGAAGCAATTCATTTTCCTTGGATATTCAAATATAGAAAACAAAATGCGGCTTTGTCTTCCATTCCTAGTAGAGAGGATTTTAGTAGTACGGTTGGATGGCTACATGGATTATGATTACACATCTTATAATTCTCTACCCATTTCCCTTCCCCTTTTACTCTCCCTATGTATTAATTTTTTTTTTCTGGTAAGAAATAAAATTAACAAGAGTCTTTTTCTCTCTTCTAACTTTTCCGTAAGAATAAGGGCCCGTTTGGCCATAATTATTTTTCTTTTTTACTTTTTAAGGAAAAAAATCAACTTTTTTTTTGAAAATTAGTATTTGGCTATAAAATATTCAATTTTTATTTGAAGATGAATTTTGAAATTTTTCAAAAATTTGAAAAACTTCAGAAAACTATTTTTCAAAATTTTCACTTTAAATCACTCACAAAAACTCAAAAATAATCCAAAATTATATCCATATCCAAACATAATTTTAATATTCAAATACCATTTTCACTTAAAAAAATGTTTAAGAGTGTTCAAACGCCCGCTAAAAAAACAAAAGCACCAATTGATCATAGGCTAAAAACTCGTGTTTTAGTAGTTGTAACAACACTTTAATTATTGTATTTTACAAAAGTTTGAGTTTAAATGATAATGAATTGTATTAAATTCATGATTTATGACTTGCAGGAAGAGATTCCAACTTAAGAATTAAATCAGGATGAATTTGAGTAAGTTGAGGCTTTGAAGTCTGAGTAAAAGCTAAATAGATCAAGTTGGGATCATGTTCGGGGGTCATAACGCAAGTCCGGAGAGCAAAACAAACGAAAAAATACGGTAGTGCAAATCTTTTAGCTGCTCCAGTTTAAATTGTATTCTGCCTCAGGTTCTATCCATCCACGTACGCGGCGCATGTGCGTAAAAATTGCAAAAATATTCTATTTCGGACTAAAAAGGGCATAATTATCAAAACCCCTTCTTACACGATTAAAAGGGGTAGAAGCTCCATTATTGCAGAGGAGACCAGACTTGATTTTTAGAGAGAAAAAGAAGGAGAAGACTCATATTGGAGAGGAAAATCAAAGAGGAACAACATCTTGGAGCAAGGATTGAAAGAGTTTTTCTAAACCTTCTCCTAGTATTTACTTATATTATGTTTAAGACTTTTATTGTTGATATTTGTATAAATATGTGTAGCTAAAAATCCAAATATTCTGGAGTCGTCGGTGTTAGATGATTATGTTGTTTGAAGCTTAGATTGAAGATCTTGAAGTTATCGTTATGGGTTATTTATTTGATTCTGCTTTTAATTATTTTACTGCGTAGCTAACAGTGAAATACTGTTTACGAATCTTGAATTAAACATGAAAATGGAAATTCTTGATTGCAAATAGAATCAAATAGAACAAGATCTGAATCCTGGGCATCGGGTGAAAGATTTGCGATTAAGATAGACATATACTTAATTGTCTTGTTTGGTTGAAAAATAGGAATTGTAAATGCATTCTTGTTAATATTAATGTCATAGACATATAGGTATTAATTTAACTTGAATAGGTGCATAAGAATTCGACAGATTCTTATGTGTATTATTAACCTTATAATCAATAACCCAGATAATTCAAGAAATAAATCTTAAGCTAAGAACTTGCATGATCTCTAGCAAGCCCATGACCCTGAAATATCTTTATAAAAATTGTTATCAGAATATTGTGTAATTGTCGTAGTAATTGTGTGTTGTATTATTGTTTGATTTTTAGTTAAATTGTAAATTGGTTATTTGTGTATTTTATGATAAATTAACTTAGATTGATAATTGTTTAAGTCTGCATCAGTCGATGAGTTGATCACAATTCCTCATGGGAACGATACTTTACTTACTACTATATTACTTGTCGTACACTTGCGTGAGTATTTTGTGAGTGTTTTGGTCGCAACACCAATTCTCCTTTCTTCTCATTCAACTTTTAGATTACAAGGCTCAAAATATACTTTACCCCCTCAACTTGTAAAAAAAATTCATAAACACCTAAACTACAAGGCTGACTGATTTCACAACCAAAAGTTAGCTTAATACTCCCTTACATTGTGCATGACCACTTTAAAATAACATGAGCGGTGAGCCCAACAGCTTTGGAAATTTGATTTGGCTGGACAAGATCCCATTTCATATATACTTCTCAACCAAATCTTTGATCTTTCTTACAGTTTTAATTTGAATGTAACAACTAACAAACCAAGAAGATGATAGGAATATGAAGTTCGATGTATTCATCTCACGAAATAATAGCTTTGAGAATATGATCTTTGTCCAATTTTAACATCCCACATGCTTTGATTCTTGGCTTCGTAAGCGCATGCCACGTGGAAATTTGTGGGAGTCTTAGATCCATTGTTTATGTATGTTGGTGAGTGTCAAAAGTCACTCAAATTAAGGTGTAAGGAAAATTAAAATTTGTACATTGATGGAAAAATATATACTAAGACTAAATTATGAAAGGCCAAATAAATATACACTTCATTCAACTTGGCACTATTTTTAATTTTTGCATTTATCTCAATATTGTTCCATTTTAATTCTTCAATTCTATTTTTTATGTTCCACTTTAATACAAAAGTTGATACAATGCGAAAAATATAGCGCGTGTGTATACACAAATCTGAGGTGTAATAAATATCCAATTAAATATTGCCACCTGATATTTTCATCCTTGTCAATCGGGTCAATATTAAAATACTTGACCCCGATCTTATTTAGGTAAAATTAAGTCCGCTTCTTATTTACACAAGAAAATAAAATCCTAAAAAATGGTTCACCTACCTTGTCAAATTTACACCCATAAAATCGTCGACCTGGATTTCTTGGTGTCCATGATACTTTTAGTACAACTTGAAATCAACAAGAACAAATATTCATTCCATTCTGAAAAAATAATTTCTTTGAGACATGGATTCACTTCAAATTTCAAGCTTAGATGAAACAAACCCATAAACCAAAATAAGAATAAATAAACGAATAATAAAATTGTAAAAGTTTGAAATTTTCTGGATGGCCAGGTATGAAATCGGCAGATGAAAGCTTTGGAACTTTGAGAAAGAAGATGAGGCAACAGTGGATGAAAAAATACGGCCGGGTTCGTTTATTTTAGTATTGAAGTTGACATGGATGAAAAAATTATGTGGTAACATTTAATTGAATATTTATTACACCTCAGATTTGTGTATACACACACGCTATATTTTTTGCACTGGTTTTAACTTTTGTGTTAAAGTGAAACATAAGAAATAGAGTTGGAAGGCCAAAATAAAACATATAAAATAGAGTAGGAGGGCCAAAATAAAACAAAATTGAGATAGAATGCCAAAATAAAAAATAAGGCCAAATTGAATGTGTTGTATATGCTGTAAGTAGTTAAATTTTATCGAATCTAATTCGATAAAATAATGCGGACTATATTTTAAATATATTAGTCCAAAATAAATATTACGGGCTAATATAATTGAATTAATTATATAAATCCAATATATATGGATTAAATAAATAAATCTTAATCCATAGGGCTAGACCATTCAATTGGGCTAAAGTTACTAAGCCCAAGATGTCATCTTCCTAGAGGCCCAATTTGGTACCACGTGTCAAATGACGTGGCACGTCAGGTCAAACGGAAGAGCCAATAGGATCATGCCACGTGTCAAAATGACAAGGCATGCCCAGTCACACCAAAAGGCCAATGAAATCGCGCCACGTGTGCAAGTGACATGTTCTGACCAATCAAATGCGGCCATGTCACCCTTCAATTTGATTGGTCGAAAGAGTTTATTCTTATCACAACTCCTC
>MU699079.1:3494-42076 GCA_026770625.1 Nicotiana glauca | reverse complement strand
TATATTTTTATTTTCTTTTCTGTATTTTTGTATTTTACTCTTGTATTTATTATTCCTTGTATTTTCTTTGTATTTTTCTTTTTTAATTTTTTGATTTTCTATAATTAAAGAGTGATTAATTTCTATTTTTGGTATTTTCTAATTAATTCAAAAATGGTATTTTGTTTTGATTTTCTTTGTTTTAATTTTCAAAAATAAAAACAAATCCAGGTATTTCCACACAATTATCAACAAGTTTCACACAAAAAATTATTTTTGCATATATTTTTGGAATATTTTGCTTGGGTCAAAAATCACGTACTCACAAGCCTGCCATCGCCTCTTAATCTGGGCATCTTCCATCAGTATCCTACCATCTTCGTCCTTGATGCATCTCACTTGGTCCAAATCTCGAGCCTTCTTCTCTCTCAACTTGGCTAGCCGGAATAACTTCTTCTCCCCACCCTTTTCCCCTTGTTCCTCGTACATCCGACCGTAAGCCGCAGTCTTAGCCTCCGTGACTGATAATTTAGCTTCCTTCCTAGCTACCTTATATCTTTCCATGCACGCTCGTCTCTCCTCCTCACATATGCTCCTCACTAACTTCATGTATGCTGCCTTCTTCGCTTTCACTTTACCTTGGACCACTTCATTCCACCACCATTCTCCTTTATGCCCACTAGAGACACCGGCCGGGACCCCTAATACCTCTCTCGCAGTCGCCCTTATGCATTCTGCTGTCGTTGACCACATAGTATTTGCGTCCCACGTTTCCTCCTCTTTAACCTAATACCAACATCTAGCACCAAGAGTATATGCTGTGTCACGAGTGACTCACTCGGAATGACCTTGCAGTCCTTACACAGCCCGCTGTCACACCTCCTAAGGAGGAAATAGTCAATCTGAGTCCTCACAACCGCATTTTGAAAAGAAACCAAATGCTCACTCCTCTTCGAAAATCTAGAGTTCGCAATCACCAACCCAAAAGCCTTAGCGAAGTCCAATAGCATGGTACCTCCTCTGTTCCTCTCCCCAAAACCAAAGCCTCCATGCATCTCGCCATAACCACTTGCGATCGCCCCAATATGACTATTGAAATCCCCTCCTATGAATAGCTTCTCGACAGGCGGAACCTGGCGCACAATCTCATCTATCCCCTCCCAGAAACGTCGTTTAACCTCTTCATCTAGGCCCGCATGCGACGCATAGGCGCTAATGACGTTTAGGGTGTACTCGCCGACCACCAACTTAATAACCATCAACCTATCATCCACTCATATAACTTTGACCACAGACTCTCTAAGATCCTTATCCACCAAGATACCCACTCCATTCTTACCTCTCGACCCCTGAGTACCAAAGTTTATACCCGTCCACATCTTTCGCACTCGACCCCTGAGTACCAAAGTTTATACCCGTCCACATCTTTCGCACTCGACCCTACCCACCTTGTCTCCTGGACACACACTATATTGACCCTCTTCTTCCGGAGAATCTTCGCCAACTCTATAGACTTACTCGCAAAACATACTTTAAATTATTAATATTTTATTCATCAGTAATCACCACTTGCTTTTAATAAGAAAAGAGAAAAAACATGTTTTTTTTCTCCAAAGTCACAACAAATTGATTAGAGTTCACTGCATGAATTCAACAAGATTTTGCTATAAGCTACGCATTACTCAAATTTCATTTATAGAGATAGAAACTTCACTCACTACTTGAAAATTAAGGAAGAAAAGAAAAGGGAATGAAAGAAAATGGAGGAAAAGAATAAACTATTTGAGTTTTTCCTTCTTCTTTTTTTCCCCGTGAAGTTAGACTTGTAAGAAAAATTGTATTTTAGTTCCTCACAAGCAACTTAAACTCAATCAAAACTCCCTCAAAAGGCTAGGATGTATCAATCATCATTCTTATAACATATTTGAGAAAATCTCTAAAACACAACAACTTTAAAATAACTTTATAATATCTTCAAAAATAAAACAATTCAAATCCAGCAAAATCAACCTGCAAAGAAACAACGAAACCAAAAATTAACGAAGCTTGAAAAATTACTATTAAAAAATAAAAAAGAAAAAACAACAAAAGCTAACACACTAAGCACAATCGATATTCCAATTTTCAAAAATTCAAGGAGAAAAAGGGCTCAAGTACACAAAGCACATAACTTACAACTAACATCAATGAAAATAGGAAAAAGAAAAGGCATAAAGCAAAAAAGGTTAAAGGCGGAGAAGAGGGCAAAAAGAACCGGTGGCAGCGATAGAAAAAGCATCATTAGGATGTGCCTTCAGAGTCTTCAACTTCTTCTAGACTGATTTTTCTTTGCCTTTAGGGCTTTGGATTTTATAGAGAGATAAAAGGAAATAGAATTTAAGAAAATGGAAGAAAGAGAAGGAAGTTAGAGGGATTTAAGGAAATGAAATAAATTGAGCAATAATGAGGATTTAAAAAACGGAAGAAAGAGAAGGGAGGAAAACAGATTTGACGAAAAGAAATAAATAGGGGTAATGGGGTTAGAGATTTACTTATTTTTTGCATCTTTTTGGGCATAGAAAATAAGGAAAAAGTTCAAAATTTTGAGAAAAAAGATAAATTGCCATATCATCAAGTTATTGCCCAACTTTATATATTTATATAGATTAATTATATTACATGTGCTAGCAAAGAGTATAATAATATGTTATTTGGACTAATAACTTTATTTATTTGACTAATTAAATTCTTTAATTTACTTATCAAATACTAAAATAATTAATCCTTTAGCAAAGATAAGAACACTCGTTAGTCTGCGACTCCATAGGTTCAATTCTAAGCCAGTAGTAAATTGAGCATATCAATATACTAATCAAGGGTGTCGTCTAGCACCACTCCTTAATGCCCGGATAGAATGAATATACAATTTACTCTCAAGAACCAGTAGAAGAATAATGTAGTAATTCCTTCTGTCCTTATAGCTCTGGATCACCCTAGAATATGGTTCAACTGTCAAATCCTAATAGGCAACCAATTATGTGTTCATGTCAAGTATAATCGACCACTGAATGACCTAAGAAACTCTTTTCTTCTTTCATTCAAATGCCCTGGACAAGGTCTTAATTTGGTCGTTTATAATTCATGACAACATGGAGCTTAAACTCATTACCAAGATTTGATAGATTCCATCTTGATCAATCATTGATTCTACAAGCATTTAATCATACCCAATATCCTTTCAACTATCACCCTTAGCCCATAGGTGTCTGGTATCAAAGCACAATAAATAAATTGTCAATTACTATGACGATCTCAGGTCAAAGGAAACTTTTATATCACATTCTTCAAGAGAATATCCTATTGACAGTTTATGGTAATTCTAACAATTATGAATTATCCAATAAGTCGGTTCAATGATCATATCCCTATATGCATCATCTATCTATGTAATTTAGTTAATGAGATCAACTAATCTTTATCCTATAAAGACGATCACATAAATATTGATCTAATCGGATTACTAATGTCCAAATTAATAATCCTACGATCAAGAACAAATTTAGATTAAATTATAAGAAACTTTACTCTCATTATCATGATTTCCATCACAATGTCAAGTCTCAAAATTTAATCAAGGACCTTATCAAATTAATCAAGCAATTAATAACAATGATAAAAGAATATCAAATTCCATATCTATTTTATATCAAATAATGTTCACAAAAATATGTTCAAATCATTGAATATTATATTGGATCTAGGGCATATCTACTATATCCCTAACAATCTCCCACTTGCACTGAGCCAATTGCTCTTGTACTTCATTCCCAATTTCCACTTGTGCTTGTCAAACTCCTTTGCGCTAAGAGCTTTAGTGAATGAGTCTGCAGTATTTTTTTTCCATCAACCTTTTGAATCTCGACGTCTCCACGTTCAATGATCTCTCTTATCAAGTGATACCTTCGCAGAACGTGTTTGGATTTTTGGTGTGATCTTTGTTCTTTTGCTTGAGCAATGGCTCTAGTATTGTCACACAACAGTGGAACCGCACCCTCTATTGAAGGAACCATACCAAGTTCAGTTAAGAACTTTTTCATCCATACAGCTTCCTTAGCAGCCTCACTAGCTGCTATACATTCTACTTCAGTCACTGAATCAGCTACTGTAGCTTGTTTGGAACTTTTCCAACTCACCGCACCACCATTTAAGGTGAATACATAACCAGAAGTAGATTTTCTATCATCTCTATCTGAAGAGAAACTTGCATCAGTATAACCTTCAAGTTTCAACTTAGAATCTCCATAGATGAGGAATTTGTCTTTAGTCCTTCTTAAGTACTTAAGAATAGTCTTCACCACCTTCCAATGTTCCTCACCAGGATTTGCCTGATAGCGGCTAGTCACTCCAAGTGCATAAGCTACTTCAGGACATGTACATGTCATGGTATACATGATAGCTCCCGCTGCACTAGCGTATGAGATCCTACTCATGCGTTCTCTCTCGTTAGGTGTTTTAGGATAATACTCCCTACTGAGAGTAATTCTAGTGCCTATCGGTAGATATCCTCTTCTGGAATTATACCTCTTTAAGATGGTATCAATGTACAAAGACTGGGAAAGTCCAAGCAGCTTCCTAGATCTATCTCTATAGATCTTTATTCCTAATATATAAGCTACTTCTCCCAAGTCTTTCATGGAGAACTATTTAGATAGACAAATCTTGGTACTTTTCAATGTCGGTATGTCATTCACTATGAGCAATATATCATTAAAATACAACACTAAGACTATAATTATGCTCCCACTAGCCTTTTTGTACACACAAGGTACTTATTCGCATCTAACAAAATTGAACTTTTCAATTGTCTTGTTAAAGCGAATATTCCAACTTCGAGAAGCTTGCTTTAGTCCATAAATGGATCTTTGTAGCTTGCAAATTTTATTATGATCAGACGAAGATGTAAAACCTTTAGGTTATGTTATGTACACATCCTCTTACCATTAAGGAAAGCTGTTTTCACATCCATTTGCCATATTTCATAATCATAGTATGCTACTATAGCAAGCAAAATCCGAATAGATTTGAGCATTGCCATGAGAGAGAAAGTCTCATCATAGTCTACTCTTTATTTCTGATGATATCGCTTGGCAACAAGACGGGCTTCGTAGGTCTCCACCTTTCCGTATGCTCCAATCTTTTCTTAAAAACCCATTTAGAACCTATAGGTTTTATATCCTTTGAAGGTTCAACTAAAGTCCATACTTTATTTTCCTTCATGGATTCCATTTCGGATTCCATGGCCTTTTGCCATTTCTCATAATCAGAACTTTGTATAGCCTCTTCATAGGTCGTAGGGTCATCATCATTATGATCAACCTCATTTGATACATCATCATGTACCATTAAATTTAATCTAGTTGGTACATAACGTTCTCGTGTAGACCTTCTAAGAGGTACTTGTACAACCTGTTCCCCTTGTGCCGGATTTGGTTGTTGTTCAATTTGGTTTGGAACTGGTTCATTAACCTATTCTTGAACTTCATTTAGTTCTTGAACTTCAACCGTTGAAGATGGCAACTTCCTTGGCAACTTCAAAACATCCAATAAAGGTTCTTCAACTTGGGTCTCATGATCTTTATATTGTGTTGATTCATTAGTTTCTTGAACTTCATAAAGTTCTATTTTCTTCATTATAATTTCCTTCGAAAAGAAATTCCCTTTCCAAAAAGGTGCTCCTCTAGCCACAAATACTTTATGGTCAGAAGGGTGATAGAAATAATATCCTATTGTTTCCTTGGGATACCTAGTAAACCTATACTTATCAGATCTTGAGTCAAGTTTATCAGACTGTAGCCTCTTAACATAAGCTGGACAACCCCAAACTTTAATGTGTTTGAGGTTAGGCTTACGTCCTTTCCATATCTCATATGGTGTTGTAGAGACTGACTTAGTGGGAACTTTATTAAGTAAGTATATTGCTGCTTCCAAAGCATATCCCCATAATTTATTGGAATATCAGTGAACCCCATCATAGATCTTACCATATCTAATAAGCTTTGATTTCTCCTTTCAGACATACCATTGTGTTATGGTGTTCTTGGAGGTGTCCACTGTGAGAGAATCCCATTCTCTTTGAGATACCTAGTAAAATCTTCATTAAGATATTGTCCACCTCTATCAGACCTTAGTTGTAACGACCCGACTGTTCGTTTTGCCTTTTAGAACCCCGTACCCTTAAATAAGACTTCCCGCGCTTGCTTTAGCTAATTTATAACTTGCGGGGACGGTTGGTTCGGGAGTTGGAACAGTTTTGGAGTAAAAATATGTCCAATTGTTTCTTTATTCTCTTAAAAGACCAAGTTTGACTTAGAACAACGTTTTGGGAAAATAAACCCGAATTCGGGATTTGACGGTCCGACAGGGTCCGTGGAAAAATATGGGACCTGGGCGTATGCCCGAAATCGAATTCTGAGTTCCCTAGCCCGAGTAATGAATTTTATTGGAAATTGTTAACTTGAAGTTTTAAAGAATTAAAAAAACTGAGAAATCATTGATTTCCTAGGTACCAGGCTTGAATTTTGGTTCCGAAGTTTGGTACAGGTCCAAAATATCAGTTAAGACTTGCCTGTAAAATTTGGTGTCAATCAGAGTAATTTAAGGGCATTTTGGCCCGTTAGAAAAGAATTAAGAACTTGAAGTTCAATAGTTTGATTCATTTGGTTTTAGGGGGTGGTTCCAAGATTTATCGTTGCTTTGAGTGTTCCGAGGGTTCGAGTAGGTCTGCCATGTGATTTCAGACTTGTCGGTATGTTCGGGCGGGGCTCGGGAGCCCGAGCGTCAAACGAGCGAGGTTCGAGTGAAGTAGGAAAGTTGAAGAATAGCTGAAGGTCTACTGCTTCTGTCATAACCGCATCTGTGGTTCTAGGACCGCAGAAGCGGGACTGCAGATGCGGTCAGTCCATCGCAGAAGCGACCAATGGCCAGGCCAGGAGAAACAACAGGAGCGGCTCGAAAGCCGCATAAGCGGACCTCAGACCGCAGAAGTGGTCCATCCATTTTTGCCTAGTTCCGCAAATGCGGTACTCCTTTCGCAGGTGCGGGATCGCAGAAGCAGTCCCCAGACCGCAGAAGCCGAAATCGCTGGGTAGTGAGTTCATTTAATTCGAACTCAAAGGCCATTTATTTCATTTCTACTCCACACTTAGGCAATTTGGGGGCTTCCAAAGGGAGGATTTCAACATAGCACTTCAAGGTAAGTTAATTCCACTCATTAATAGTTTAAATACATGTATATTAAGTTGATTAAACACTAAAAATTAGGTGAAATCAAAAGGGTTAGAGCTAGACCTAGGGTTTAAGTAAAATCAAGATTTAACCACGAAATTTGTTATGAAATGAACTAGAATTCATATATTATTGATCCTTAGGTTATAGACAATAACTTTCTTCAAAAAATCTCGGAATCCGGGCACGTGGGCCGGGGGTCGGAATTTAGGAAACTTGTGAAAAAGGTTGGGAAATCGCTTAAATAGTTAGAATTTGATCTTGTAGACCAATATTGACTAGCTCTTACTTCATTTAACTAGTTTGTGATCGTTCGGCTCCAAATTGAGGGCTTGGGCTTGTTCTTGATATTGGAAATGCACTTTGGAGCGAAGTGAGTCTCCTTTCTAACCTTTTAAGTAAGAATTTCCCCTTAGGAATAATAATTGAGTAATTGTTGCTAAATGCGGGGGCTACGCACGCGCTAGGTGACGAAAGTCCTTATGTAGCTACTACTATGCTAATCGTCCGGGTAGTTTAGGACCCACACCATGCTTTATTTATAGAAATCTCTATATTATCTTGTTAATACAATCACCTAGGTTATGTTGGAGACTTGAAAGGGAATAAGAACGAACTAGTATACTTGTTGAAATCTAGCATGGCATTATTGACTATTGATGTGCCTTCGTGTGTATACTTGATATTGCTTGTTATTTATGGATCCGGCCGATCGCCTCAGTATAAATAGATGCATCTACAAGCACACCGTCGACCCTCGGCAAGTGCACAGTTTATTTCTGTTTGATCAGGCCATCGCCTCGGCATATTTGCGCATGCTTATATTGTTTGCTTGAGAGTTTTAAATGTTGATATTGTCTTTCATGGACCGATATAAATTGATAACTATAACGAAAGTAAACGGTTAATTGGAAATATAGTAGAGAGTAGGACTTATATACCTTGTTATAAACTGTTTCTTATTAGTGATTCTTCATGGATAGTATAATACTTTGATATATTGTTCGACCCTAGTGAGTATCAAGTCGACCTCTCGTCTCTACGTCTTCGAGATTAGATGGGATACTTACTGGGTACATATTGTTTATGTACTCATACTACACTTCTGTACTTAATTATACAGGATCTGAGGCAGATACATCTGGTTACCAGTTCGGTGCATGCCCTTGAGCTTGTGGCAGAGACTTCCACGGTGAGCTGCTTCCTTCCTATGTTGCTCAGTAGCCGGATGGAGTCTTCCTTTACTTTTGATGTCTTTCCCTATTTCAAACAGTAGGATAGAGATGTCTTTGTATATTCTACTAGATGCCCATACTTGTGACACCAGGTTCTGGCACACACTTTGGTAGACATTTATTTTTGGGTTATATAATTATGTTATTTACAGTATCTCGCTCTTCTAGCTTAATTCCAAATTAAGTATCTATTTAACTCATTTCTGATTAAAAGCAACATAAGAATTTAGTAATGTATCTGTGATGGCTTGTCTGACAATGGTGTCAGGCGCCCTCATGACCTATTGTGGAAATGGATCGTGACAACATGGTATCAGAGCACTAGGTTCGCATAGGTCTTACGTGTTATGGGCAAACCTGATAGAATATTGTTGATCGGTATGGAGACGTCTGTATTTATCTTCGAGAGGCTATAGGGTATTAGGAAAGACTACTCTTTATTCATTTCCTATCATGCAGTGGTTAGTGTACTAAATTTCCCTCTTCTATTCTCTCACAGATGGTGAGAACTCGCACTGCTGACATTTCGGACCCGGGAGGAGCTGCTCCCCCTGTTGCTAGAGGCCGAGGTAGAGGCCGGGGGAGGGCACCGACCCATGGTAGGGGAAGAGGGAATCCCAGAGCCATTCTAGTTGCACCACCAGCAGGTCCTGTGATGGATCCCATTATTGAGGAGCAGGGCATGGTGCTCGCGGCTGAGCCTACCCCGACAGATTTCATGACAGCACCGGGATTTCAGGAGGTCATGGGCCGCATACTACGGTTCATGGACATTATGACTCAGGCTAGGTTATTTCCAGTAGATCCAGCGATTTCACAGGCAGGAGGGGGAGCCCAGACCCTTACTTCTCAGGCTCCAGGTCATGCAGCTGCAGTATATCAGACTCCGGGTGCACTACCCGCAGATAGGGCTAAGCCAGTTACTGCAGTGGCACCCCAGCCCAGGCCAGCTGTGGATGGTGATCCACAGAAGTTATTGGACAGATGGACCACGCTTCATCCTTTGGTCTTCGGGGATGAGCGTCATGAGGATGCCCAGGACTTCATTGACAGGTGTAGGGACAGACTGCACAACATGAGGATATTGGAGTCGCGTAGAGTTGACTTCACTACTTTTTAGCTCAGGGGCAGGGCCCGTAGATGGTGGCAGTCCTATGTTCTTGGTAGGCCAGCGGGTTCTCCTCCCATCACTTGGGGTCAGTTCGTATAATTGTTCTTGGATAGGTACATCCCGCCCTCTGAGAGGGAGGAGCTACGGTACTAGTTTGAGCATCTCGAGTAGGGTCAGGCGAGGTTTTTCGAGTTGTCCCGCCATGCACTTATGATACTTCATACAGATACAGAGAGAGTTCGGAGGTTTATCGCTGGATTGCAGCCCGGTATTCAATTTGGTATGGCCCGAGAGGTGGAGATGGGTACAGAGTGCCAGCTAGGGGTAGAGATTGCTCGGCGGATTGAGGGATATCACCAGAGGGGTAGAGAGCAGATACAACAGGATAAGAGATCTAGGTTCTCCGGTGAGTTCATAGGTGCCCCAGCTAGGGGCAGAGGTCAATTTGGGAGGGGCCAGCCTAATAGGCCACCATTTTCAGCACCACCTCCTGCCCGGGGGGCTCCAGCGTGCCCCTATTTTAGTGCTATGCCAGAGAATTCCTATTGCTCTCCATCTATTCAAGGTTTCTCCAGTGGGTATTCAGGTCCCCAGGGTCCTTCTGATTCTTATTTTAGTGCCATGCCGGAGAGTTCATCTAGTCCTCCAGCTATCCAGGCTTCTTCCAGTGGGTCTATGGGTTATCAGGGTCAGCCATCAGGGTAGCAGGTCGCCACCCTATGCTGTTTTTTTGAGTGCGGAGATCCCGGTCACATGAGGAGATACCTCCCTAGACTTAGGGGCAAGGCAGTGCAGCAAGGTCAGCAACCCATGATTTCAGCACCAGCTGCCTAGCCACCTAGAGGTGGAGGGCAGGCGGGTAGAGGCTGTCCTAGAGGTGGAGGTCAGGCAGGGAGAGGTCATCCAGCTAGTGCTCAGTCAGGTGGAGGCCAGACAGCCAGTGCTCCAGCTAGATTCTATGCTCTTCCGGCCAGGCCAGATGCATTGGCCTCAGATGCCGTCATCACATGTATTATTTCCGTCAGTGGTAAGGATGCTTCGATATTATTTGATCCGGGGTCTAGTTATTTGTATGTATCATCTCTGTTTGTTCGTTTCCTAGTTATTTATCTTGAGCCTTTGGGCATTCCTATTCCTATGTCTATTCCTGTGGGTGATTCTGTGGTTGTGGATCGGATCTACCGGTCCTGTGTGGTCACTTTATGTAGTTTCGAGACTAGCGCAGATCTTCTGTTGCTGGATATGATAAATTTTGAGGTTATCCTAGGAATGCATTGGTTATCTCCATATCACGCTGTCCTTGATTGCCATGCCAAGACGGTTTCACTAGCGATGCCAGGATTGCCGAGATTGGAGTGGAAGGGTTCCACAATTGATATGCCTAGCAGGGTTATTTCCTTCTTGAAGGCTCAGTACATGGTCGGGAAAGGGTGTTTGGCTTACTTATCTTATGTTCGAGACACCACTGTAGAGTCTCCGATGATTGATTCAGTGCCAGTAGTCTGAGAGTTCACCAATGTATTTCCTTCTGATCTTGCCAGCATGCCTCCGGATCGTGATATTGATTTCTATATTGATTTGGCCCCAGGCACTCAGCCTATATCTATTCCACCGTACCGTATGGCTCCTAAGGAGTTGAAGGAGCAGCTAGAGGAGTTGTTAGCAAAGGGGTTTCTCAGGCCCAGTGTATCGCCTTGGGGCGCACCAGTGCTATTTGTGAAGAAGAAGGATGGGACTATGCGGATGTGCATTGATTACCGCCAGTTGAACAAGGTCACCATCAAGAACAAGTATCTGTTTCCTCGTATTAATGATTTATTTGACCAGCTGCAGGGCGCTAGGGTGTTCTCTAAGATTGACCTGAGGTCAGGGTATCATCAGCTGAAGATTCGGGACTCGGATGTTCCAAAGACTACATCTAGGACTAGATATGGCCACTATGAGTTTCTGGTGATGTCCTTCAGCTTGACTAATGCCCTATCGACATTTATGGATTTGATGAACCGGGTATTCAGGCGTTATATTGATTCCTTTGTTATCGTCTTCATTGAAGACATCTTGATATACTCACATAGCCTGGGGGAGCACGAGCAGCTTTTGAGAGAAGTGCTTCAGACCTTGCGAGAGCAGAAGAGACGGTGGCATTCTTGGGGCATGTTGTGTCAAGAGAGGGTATTAAGGTGGATCCCAAGAAGATTGAGTTAGTTCAGAGTTGGCCACATCCTACTTCACTGACCGAGATCAGGAGTTTCCTGGGGTTAGCAGGCTATTACCGGCGATTTGTGCAGGGCTTTTCATCTATTGCATCACCCTTGACTAGATTGACCCGGAAGGGTGCTCCATTCTATTGGTACAATTATTGTGAGGAGAGCTTTCAGAAGCTCAAGACGCCTTCAACTACGACACCAGTTCTTGTATTTTCTTCTGGTGCAGGGATGTATACGGTATATTGCGACGCTTCACGCGTTGGTTTGGGATGTGTGTTGATGGAGGAGGGGCGAGTTATTGCATATGCTTCGCGTCAGCTGAAGATTCATGAGAAGAATTACCCAGTGCACGATCTGGAGTTGGCAGCGATTGTTCATGCTCTTAAGATATGGAGGCACTATTTGTATAGGGTGCCTTGTGAGGTTTATACCGATCACCGCAGCTTACAATATTTGTTCAAGTAAAGGGATCTCAATTTGAGGCAGCGCAGGTGGCTTGAGCTACTAAAGGATTATGACATTACCATTCTTTATCATCCAGGCAAGGCGAATATGGTCGCGGATGACTTGAGCAGAAAGGCAGAGAGTATGGGTAGCTTGGCATTAATTCTAGCAGAGAAGAGGCCCCTAGCTTTGGACATCCAGTCCTTAGCTAACAGGATTGTAAGGTTGGACATCTCAGAGCCCAGGCGAGTTCTAGCATGTGTAGTTGCTCAGTCTTCTCTATTGGGGCAAATCAAGGCCCGACAGTTAGATGATCCACATTTGGCAGTTCTCAGAGAGACGATACTTTAGGGAGGCGCCCAAGAGGTTTCTATTGGCGAGGATGGTGTTTTGCGACTCCAGGGTCGTCTGTGTGTTCCTAATATTGATGGTCTGAGGAGGAGGATCCTACAGGAAGCACACAGTTCGCGGTATTCTATCCACCCGGGAGTTACGGAGATGTATCATGACTTGAGGTAGCATTTCTAGTGGTGGGGGATGAAGAAAGACATAATGAAGTATGTGACCAAGTGTTTGAATTGCCAGCAGGTCAAGTATGAATATCAAAGGCCGGGTGGCCTACTTCAGCGAATGCCTATTCCGAAGTGGAAGTGGGAGTGCATCACCACGGATTTCGTAGTGGGGTTGCTGCGGACTTTGCGGAAGGTTGATTCAGTATGGGTCATTGTGGATAGGTTAACCAAGTTGGCCCATTTCATTCCAGTGGTGATTACTTATACAACGGAGAAGTATGCTCAGATTTATATTCAGGAGATAGTCCGATTGAATGGGGTGCCGGTTACCATCATATCAGACAGAGGCCCTCAGTTCACTTCCAATTTCTAGAGAGCCGGTTAGAGTGAGCTGGGGACCCGTGTAGAGCTTAGCACAATATTCCATCCTCAGACAGACGGGCAGTCGGAGCGGACAGTTCATATTTTAGAGGATATGCTGAGAGCATCTGTGATTGACTTTGGAGAGCAGTGGGAATAGTTCTTGCCTTTAGCGGAGTTTTCCTACAATAATAGCTATCATTACAGCATAGAGATGGCCCCGTACGAGGCTTTATACGGTCGATATTGTCGTTCTCCTATCGGGTGGTTTGAGCCCGGTGAAGCTAAGTTACTTGGCACAGATTTGGTACAAGATGCCTTGGATAGGGTAAAGTTGATTCAGGAGAGACTTCGCACAGCACAGTCTAGACAGAAGAGCTACGCGGACCAGAAGGCGCGTGATGTATCATTTATGGTTGGCGAGAAGGTTCTCTTGAAAGTCTCACCCATGAAGGGCATTATGAGGTTCGGGAAGAGGGCAAGTTTAGCCCAAGGTTTATTAGCCCCTTTGAGGTATTGAGACGAGTTGGGGAGGTCGCCTATGAGCTTGCTTTACCCCCAGTTTATCGGGAGTTCACCTAGTTTTTCATGTTTTGATGCTTCGAAAGTATCATGCCGAGCTATCCCACATGTTAGACTCTAGTACTATTTAGTTAGATGAGAGTTTGGGCTATGAGGAGGATCCAGTTGCCATTGTTGATAGGAAGGATCACCAGTTGAGGTCCAAGAGGATTTTCGCGGTGAGAGTCCAGTGGAGGGGCCAACCGATCAAGGAGGCGACCTGGGAGTCCGAGGAGGACATGCGAAGCAGATATCCCCACTTATTCAGCAGTCCAGGTACTTTTCTATGTTTGTTCGAGGATGAATGTTGGTTTAAGAGAAGGAGAATGTACGACCCGACTGGTCGTTTTGCCTTTTAGAACCCCATTCCCTTAAATAAGACTTCCCGCGCTTGCTTGAGCTAATTTATAACTTGCGGGGATGGTTGGTTCGGGAGTTAGAAGAGTTTTGAGTAAAAATATGTCCAATTGTTTCTTTAAGATTCTCTTAAAAGACCAAGTTTGACTTCGATCAACATTTTGGGAAAATGGACCCAGATTCGGGATTTGACGGTCCGGGAGGGTCCGTGGAAAAATATGGGTCTGGGCGTATGCCAGGAATCGAATTCTGAGTTCCCTAGCCCGAGTAATGAATTTTTATTGGAAATTGTGAAATTGAAGTTTTAAAGAATTAAGGAAACTAAGAAATCATTGATTTCCTAGGTACCGGGCTTAAATTTTGGTTCTGAAGCTTGGTATAGGTCCGAAATATCAGTTAAGACTTGCCCGTAAAATTTGGTGTCAATCCGAGTAGTTTAAGGGCGTTTTGGCCCGTTAGAAGAGAATTAAGAACTTGAAGTTCAATAGTTTGATTCATTTGGTTTTAGGGGGTGGTTCCAAGATTTAGCATTGCTTTGAGTGTTCCGAGGGTTCTAATAGGTCCGCCTCGTGATTTCAGACTTGTCGGTATGTTCGGGCGGGGCTCGGGAGCCCCGAAAGCCAAACGAGCGAGGTTCGAGTGAAGTAGGAAAGTTGAAGAATAGCTGAAGGTCTACTGCTTCTGTCATAACCGCATCTTCGGTTCTAGGACCGCAGAAGCGGTCAGTCCATCGCAGAAGCGGCCATTGGACAGGCCAGGAGAAACCGCAGGAGTAGCTCGAAAGCTGCAGAAGCGGACCTCAGACCGCAAAAGTAGTCCAGCCACTTTCGCCCAGTTTCGCAATTGCGGTCCTCCTTTTGCAGGTGCGGGACTGAAGAAGCGGTCCCCAGACTGCAGAAGCGGAAAACGCTGGGCAGTGAGTTCATTTAATTCGAACTCAAAGGCTATTTATTTCATTTCTACTCCACACTTAGACGATTTGGGGGCTTCCAAAGGGCAGATTTTAACATAGCACTTCAAGGTAAGTTATTTCCACTTATTAATAGTTTAAATACACGAATATTAAATTGATTAAACACTAAAAATTAGGTGAAATCAAAGGGGTTAGAGCTAGACCTAGACCTAGGGTTTAAGTAAAATCATGACTTAACCACGAAATTTGTTACGAAATGAACTAGAATTCATATATTATTGATCCTTAGGTTATAGAGAACAACTTTTTTTGAAAAATCTCATAATCCGGGCACGTGGGCCCGGGGTCGGAATTTAGGAAACTTGTGAAAAAGGTTGGGAAATTGCTTAAATAGTTAGAATTCGATCTTGTAGGCCTATATTGACTAGTTCTTACTTCATTTAACTAGTTTGTGATCGTTCGGCTCCGAATTGAGGGCTTGGGCTTGTTCTTGATACTGGAAGTGCGTTTTGGATCGAGGTGAGTCTCCTTTCTAGCTTTGTAAGAGGGAATTGTCCCTATATGATTAATAATTGAGAAATTGTTGCTAAATGCGGGGGCTACGCACGTGCTAGGTGATGAGAGTCCTTGTGTAGCTACTACTATGCTAATCGTCCGGGTAGTTTAGGACCCACACCATGCTTTATTTATAGAAATCTCTATATTATCTTGTTAATACGATCACCTAGCTTATGTTGGAGACTTGAAAGGGAATAAGAACGAACTTGTATACTTGTTGAAATCTTGCATCGCATTATTGACTATTGATATGCCTTCATGTGTATACTTGATATTTCTTGCTATTTGTGGATCGGGCCGATCGCCTCGGTATGAATAGAGGCATCTATAGGCGCATCGTCGACCCTTGGCAAGTGCACATTTTATTTCTGTTGGATCGGGCCGTCGCCTCGACATATTTGCGCTTGCTTATATTGCTTGCCCGAGAGTTTTAAATGTTGATATTGCCTTTCATAGCCCGATATAAATTGATTTCTATAACGAAAGTAAACGGTTAATTGGAAATATAGTGGAGAGTAGGACTTATATACCTTATTATAAACCGTTGCTTATTAGTGATTCTTCAGGGATAGTATAATACTTTGATATATTGTTCGACCCTAGTGAGTATCAAGTTGACCTCTCGTCTCTACTTCTTCTAGATTAGACGGGATACTTACTGGGTACATATTATTTATGTACTCATACTATGCTTCTGTACTTAATTGTACAAGATCTGAGGCAGATACATCTGGTTACCAGTACGGTGCGCGCCCTTGAGCTTGTGGCAGATACTTCTACGGTGAGCTGCTTCCTTCCTATGCCGCTCAGCAGCCGGATGGAGTCTTCCTTTGTTTTTCCTGTCTTTCCCTATTTCAGACAGTAGGATACTGATGTGTTTTATATATTCTACTAGATGCCCATACTTGTGACACCAGGTTCTGGCACACACTTTGGTAGACATTTATTTTTGGGTTGTATAATTATGTTATTTACGGTATCTCGCTCTTTTGGCTTAATTCCAAATTAAGTATCTATTTCACTCATTTCTGATTAAAAGCAAGATAAGAATTTAGTAATGTTTCCGCGTTGGCTTGCCTGACAATGCTTTCAGGCGCCCTCATGACCTATTGTAGAAATGGGTCGTGACATTAGTACTTTAATACTTTTACCAGTCTGTTTCTCAACTTCACTACGGAACCTTTTGAACATTTCAAAAGATTCAGACTTGTGTTTCATAAGATACACAAATCCATATCTTGACATATCATCAGTGAAGGTGATGTAGTAAGAATATCCACCTCTAGCTTGAATTTTCATGGGCACAAGAACATCTGTATGAATTAGTCCCAATAATTTAGAAGCTCTTTCTCCACTTCCAGTAAATGGAGATTTGGTCATTTTTCCTTTGAGACAAGATTCACAAGTTGGATATGATTCAAAATCATATTTGTCAAGGTACACTTTCTTGTACAACTTGTTAATTCTTTTCTCTCTAATATGACCAAGCCTACAATGCCAAAGGTATGCATGATTTACTTGATCATCTCTTTTCCTCTTAAGACTTGAAACATGCATAATCGAATTAGCATTCACATTAGTTAAGACATAAACGTCATGTTGGAGATAGCCATTCATATAAAAATTATCACTATAATAAATAGAGCAAATAAAATTGCCTATATTAATGCGAAAACCACGTTTGTCTAACATAGAAGCTGAAATTATATTCGAAACAAATTTAGGAACATAATAACAATCATCCAACATAAGTACTTTGCCCATAGGCATTATTAAAAAAATTGATCCTACAGCTACGGCCGCAACTTTAGCACCATTTCCAATTTGTAGATTAACTTCTCCTTTCTTTAGCCTCCTACTTATCTTGAACCCTTGCAACATATTATAGATGTTATAACCACTGCCAGTATCTAATACCCACAGTGAAGAATTAGTAGTAGCTAAAGAAACCTTGAAAATATTTTTCATTAATATCTCACCTTGTTTCTTGTCCTTTAGAATTGCAAGATACTCCTTGCAGTTTCTCTTCCAATACCTTTTCTTCTTACAGTGAAAACATTCAGCATCATATACTGACTGCAAGATCAAATCTTTAGAAAGCTCTTTACCAATCTTGTACCCCAACTTCTCATGTTCTTCGGTAAGAACAATCATATGATTGATAAGGAGTCCAACTGGAGAGTTTTCAATGTCCAACTGTGTATCAAGCATCTTCTTAAGATATTCAATGATTGCAATTGGATCCATATTCTGATGTTTCCTATGGAATTCAGAACTCATGGAAGCGAGAATGATGTGTTTAATAGCAAGGCATTCTTCCAAGTGTTTCTGATAAACCTTGGTGCCTAAACATCATTCTCTGGTGGGATTATCTTTGCAGGCTTATCGAGCACTTCAATGAACTTTTCATGCATGAGAACAATTTTGAAATTTCTATACCAATCATCAAAGTTTGGTCCTACCAACTTGTTGCTCTCAAGTATTTCACACAGTGTTATAACATACATATTGAGAAATCTCAAATATAGAAAAAAGGCAATGATATAAGAACATATTTGCATATATCATAAAGATATGGACTTTTATCTAAATGATATTTCCACTAATTATTTTAAACTATTTACCCTCATTATAATTTACGAAATCTTTATTTCTGTTAGTGGAGTAAAGGAATCATTTAACAATATGTATGAGCCCCTTGGAAATCAAGTCGTTTCTCACATATATTTTAAAGGTAGGTACTCTTACCAATTGTATTCCCATACAATTTCCTTAAATAACTCTATGTCAAATAGTCCTCTGGTAGTCAGTTCGATCATATTGGCATAGTTGAGTTCAACCTTCATGATAGCAAAGAACTTATTAAATCTTATACTCCGCCAGGTTGTCCAGACGTCAAGTGTAAAATTAAATAATTCTTTCAATCCATACATCTAATGCAATAAATAATTTTAATATATTCTCGAACTATAAGTCTCCTGGTAGTCGGACCGCTCCTTATAAACAAGAAATAAGTAAAATTATTTACCTTGATGGATAGCTCTATAATAAAATATCTTATACTTTATTATTTAAGAACTCAAATTTTAGTAAGAGGGAGTTGTTACTAAAACAACTTTTAATAACATGAAGATCAAATCTTTTATAGCATGCGAATTTGGTTCAAGTTGTCAACATGTAATGAACAAGCACGTGAATCATGTAACCTATTATAGATTCCCGTCGTATCTAATACAAAATTTCAAATTCAAGTTATGAACTATCTAAATAGTTATATGAATACATATTTTATCCACAATAAAATAATATCAACATTTAAATGATTTGACTATTGTACAAGACACATGTATTATGATTTGAACTCTTCAAATATAATATTAAAATATTTCATAAATAAATTTTAGACACAATAAACCACGGCTCTGATACCACTGTAGGATTGCATATAGGTGTTCAGTAACATGCAGCGGAAGACAATAACAATCCTAGACAGATATTTTCGTGTTTAAAATTTATTTACATGTCAATAGATCGGATCTAAGAGGTACCTGGTGAAGAAAGTCTCATTCCAAATTCTTCGATAGTGCGAAGACTCTATGTGTATCCACACCGAGACCGAACCTTGCTATCAACTCTTTGATCAATGAAACCCGCGAACAAATTAAACGAAGAATATTGTGTTGAAATTTTTCTCAAAAATCTCAACTCAAATTAGAAGAACAAGAAACACTTTTCTTGTAATTGTATTTTATCTCTTGGCTTTGTATTGCACTCTCACTTTCACAAATTGGGTTTTCTTTTCACGGAAAAACTATATGACAAATTTTCTCCATCACCCTTTATATAGCATCACCTATAAACCCTTTTCCTATTTGGTTGAGGTAATGATTTACTTTGGGTAAAATTTTATTCCAAAAATAATCTTTATGGAATTTCTTATGGAGATTTCGTTACTGCCAAACTTTATAGAAAACTTTAATTTATTCACAATATTAACTATATTCTCTGTGCTAGCAAAGAATGTAATAATATTTTATTTGGACTAATAACTTTATTTATTTGACTAATTAAATTCTTTAATTTACTTATCAAATACTAAAGTAATTAATCCTTTTGCAAAGATCAGAACACTCGTTATTGTGCGACTCCATAGGTTCAATTCTAAGTCGGTAGTAAATTGAGCATATCAATATACTAATCAAGGGTGGCGTCTAGCAACACTCCTTAACGACCGGATAGAATGAAATATACAATTTACTCTCAAGAACCAGTAGAAGAATAATGTAGTAATTCCTTCCGTCCTTATAGCTCTGGATCACCCTAGAATATGGTTCAACTGTCAAATCCTAATAGGCAACCAACTATGTGTTCATGTCAAGTATAATCGACCATTGAATGACCTAAGAAACTCTTTTCTTCTTTCATTCAAATGCCCTGGCCAAGGTCTTAAATTGGTAGTTTATAATTCATGACAACATGGAGCTTAAACTCATTACCAAGAGTTGATAGATTTCATCTTGATCAATCAATAATTCTACAAGCATTTAATCATACTCAATATCCTTTAAACTATCGCCTAGGGCCATAGGTGTCTGGTATCAAAGTACAATAAATAAATTGTCAATTACTATGATGATCTCAGGTCAAAGGAGACTTTTACATCACATTCTTCAAGAGAATATCCTATTGACAGTTTATGGTAATTCTAACCATTAGGAATTATCCAATGAGTCGGCTCAATGATCATACCTCTATATGCATCATCTATCTATGTAATTTAGTTAATGAGATCAACTAATCTTTATCCCATAAAGATCATCACATAAATATTGATCTAACCGGATTACTAATGTCCAAATTAATTATCCTACGATCAAGAACAAATTTAGATTAAATTATAAGAAACTTTACTCTCATTATCATGATCTCCATCACAATGTCAAGTCTCAAAATTTAATCAAGGACCTTATCAAATTAATCATGCAATTAATAACAATGATAAAAGAATATCAAATGCCATATATATTTTATATGAAATAACGTTCACAAAAATATATTCAAATCATCAAATATGATATTGGATCTAGGGCATATCTACTATATCCCTAACAAAAAACTACAAAACCTCTACTGGAAAATGCAGCAACATAACCAGAAAAATAATCTCAAAACCTAACCTAACCAGCCCGCTTCCACCCTGTTCTAACCCAGTCGAAATTCGAAGTCGAGTATGGAGTTCGTCGTCGCTAGCTATTGATCGAGGTTTTCCAGTCAGGTTTGCGGCTGTAACGACTCGACTGGTCATTTTTCATTTTAGAAGCATGTTCCCTTAAATAAAACTTCTCGCACTTGCTTTAGCTAATTTATAACTTGTGGGGACGGTTAGTTCGGGGGTTGGAAGAGTTTTGAGTGAAAATATGTCTATTTGCTTCTTTAAGATTTTCTTAAAAAGACCAAGTTTGACTTCGGTCAACCTTTTGGGAAAACAGACCCAAATTCATGATTTGACAATTTCGGAGGGTCCGTGGAAAAATATGAAACCTGGGCGTATGACCAGAATAGAATTCCGAAGTACGTGGCCCGAGTAATAAATTTTTATTTAAAATTGTTAAATTGAAGTTTTAAAGAATTAAGAAAACTAAGTAATCATTGATTCCCCAAGTATCGAGCTCGGATTGTGGTTCCGAAGCTTGGTACAGGTCTGTAATGTTGTTTAAGACTTGCCCGTAAAATTTGGTGCCAATCCGAGTAGTCTAAGAGCGTTTTGACCCGTTAGAAGAGAATTAGGAACATGAAGTTCAATAGTTTGATTCATTTGGTTTTAGGGGGTGATTTCAAGATTTATCGTTGCTTTGGGTGTTCTGAGGGTTCGAGTAGGTTTGCCTCGTGATTTCAGACTTGTCGGTATGTTCGGGCTGCGCTTGAAAGCCCTGAGCGATAAATGAGCGAGGTTCGAGCGAAGTAGAAAAATTGAAGAATAGCTGAAGTTGCTGCTTCTGTCATAATCGCATGTGCGGTTCTAGGACCGCAGAACCGGGACTGTAGATGCGGTCAATTGATCACAGAAGCGGCCAAGGGTAATCCAGGCCAGAACCGCAGAAGCGGCTCCTAGCCGTAGATGCAGGTCCGCAAATAGGGCCTCAGACTGCAGAAGTGGTCCAGCCCCTTTTTGCCAAGTTCTGCAGATGTGGCTCCCCTATCGCCGGTGCGGGACTGTAGATGTGGTCCCCTAACTGCAGAAGCGAAAGTCGGTGGGCAGTAGGCTTTATTTAATTTGAGATCAAACACCATTTTAATCATTTTACACTCAACCTTGGGGCGATTTGGGGGCTCTTGAGAGAAGGTTTCAGGTTAACATTTCAAGGTAAGTTATTTCCACTCATTATTAGTTTAAATACATGTATATTAGGTAGATTAAACACTAAAAATTGGGTGAAATCAAAGGGTTAGAGCTAGACCTAGGGTTTTTAATAAAACTAAGATTTGACCACGAAATTTGTTATGGAATGAACTAGAAATCATATATTATTGATCCTTAGGTTGTAGAGAACAATTTCCTTCGAAAAATCTCGGAATCCGGGCACGTAGGCCTAGGGTCGGAATTTAGGAAACTTGTGGAAAGGGTTGGGAAATTACTTAAATAGTTAGAATTCGACCTTGTAAGCCTTTATTGACTAGTTCTTACTTTATTGAACTAGTTTGTGATCGTCTGGCTCTGAATTAAGGACCTGGGCTTGTTTTTTATATTGGAAGTGCGCTTGGGAGCAAGGTGAGTTTCCTTCCTAACCTTCTAAGAGGGAATTGTCCCCATAGGATAAATAATTGAGTAATTTTTGCTAATGCGGGGGCTACGCACGCGCTAGGTGACGAGAGTCCGTGCGTAACTACTACTACGTTAATTGTCTGGGTAGCTGAGGACCTACACCATGTTTATTTTATATAAATCTCTATATTACCTTGTTAAATCGAGCACCTAGGATATGCTAGAGACTTAAAAAGGTAATAAGAACGTACTTCTATAATTGTTGAAGTCTTGCTTGCCATTTATGACTATTGATGTGCCTTGTGTGTATACTTGATATTTTTTATTATTTGTGGATCGGGCCGATCGCCTCGGTATGAATAGATGCATCTATAGGCGCGTCGTCGACCCTTGGCAAGTGCACGGTTTATTTTTGTTGGATCGAGCCATCGCCTCAGCATATTTGTGTATGCTATTGTTACTTGCTTGAGAGTTTTTAAATATTGATATCTCCTTTCATGGCCCAACATAAATTGATAAATATAACAAAAGTAAATGGTTAGCTAGAGATATAGTGGAGAGTAGGACTTTTATGTCTTGTTATAAACTGTTGCTTATCAGTGTTTCTTCATGGTTTGTATGATCACCTCAATATATTATTTGACCCTAGTGAGTATAAAGGCGACCTCTCGTCTCTACTTCTTTGATATTAGGCGGGATACTCACTTGGTACATATTGTTTATGTACTCATACTACACTTTTGTACTTAATTGTACAGGATTTGAGGCAGATACATCTGGTTACCAGTCCGGTGCGCACCCTTGAGGTTGTGGCAGAGACTTCCACGGTGAGCTGCTTCCTTCCTATGCCGCTCAGCAGCCGGATGGAGTCTTCATGTACTTTTGATGTCTTTCTTTATCTCAGACAGTAGGATAGAGATATTCTTTTGTATATTCTACTAGATGACCGTACTCGTAACACCAGGTCTTGGTACACACTTTGGTAGACTAGTTTTTTTTTTGGGGTTGTATCATTATTATGTTATTTATATCATCTATCATTTTCGAGTTTTTATTTCAAATTCGGATAATTATTTCACTTAAATTCCACAAAAATTAACATAGGGAGATGGAAATATTCCGCTTTGACTTACCTGGTAATGGTGTCGTGCGCCATCATGACCTATTGTGGAAATGGGTCGTGACAACATGGTATCAGAGCACTAGGTTCACGTAGGTCTCACGAGTTACGGGAAAACCTGATAGAGTCTTGTTGATAGGTACTGAGACGTCTGTATTTATGTTCCAGAGGCTATAGGATATTAGGAAAGACTACTCTTTATTCGTTTCCTCTCGTGCAATGCTTAGTGTACTAAATTTCCCTCTTCTATTCTCTCACAGATGGTGAGAACTCGCACCGCAGACGTTCCGGACCCGGGAGAAGCTGCTCCCCCCATTGCTAGAGGCCGAGCTAGAGGCCGGAGGAGGGCACCGACCCGTGGTAGGGGACGAGGGCGTCCCAGAGCCGTTCCATTTGCACCACCGGCAGATCTTGTGGAGGTTCCTATTATTGAGGAGCAGGGTGAGGTGCCTACAGATGAGCCTACCCCGGAGAATTTCATGACAGCACCGGAATTTCAAGAGGTCATGGGCCGCATGCTACGGTTCACGGACACTATGACTCAGGTTGGTTTATTTCCATCAGACCCAGCTACTTCACAGGCAGGAGGGGGAACCCAGACCCCTACTTCTCACTCCCCAGGTCATGCAGCTGTAGTATATCAGACTCCGGGTGCACTAACCACAGGTGGGGCTCAGCCAGTTGCCGCAGTGGCACCCCAGCCCAGGCTAGCTGTAGATGGTGATCCACAGAAGTTATTGGACAGATGGACCAGGATTCATCCTTCGGTCTTCGGGGGCGAGCATCATGAGGATGCCCAGGACTTCATTGACAGGTCCAGGGACAGACTGCACAACATGAGGATATTGGAGTCGTATGGAGTTGACTTTACTACTTTTCAGCTCAAGGGCAGGGCCCGTAGATGGTGGCAGTCCTACGTTTTTGGTAGGCCAGCGGGTTATCCTCCCATCACTTGGGATCAGTTTGTACAGTTGTTCTTGGATAGGTATATCCTGCCCTCTGAGAGGGAGGAGCTGCAGTACCAGTTTGAGCAGCTCGGGTAGGGTCAGATGTCTTTGACTGACTATTAGGTGAGGTTTTCCGAATTGTCCCACAATACACTCATGATACTTCCTAATGCGGAAAAGGTGCAGAGGTTTGTCGCTGGATTGCAGCCCGGGATTCGATTTAGTATGGCTCGAGAGGTGGAGATGGGCACAAAGTAGCAGCTAGTGGTCGAGACTGCTCGTCGGATTGAGGGATATTGCCAGATGGGCAGAGAGCAGATACAGGAGGATAAGAGATCTAGGTTCTCCGGTGGATTTAGAGGTGCCCCAGCTAGGGGAAGAGGTCAGTATGGGAGGGGCCAGCCTAGTAGGCCATCAGTTTCAGCACCACCTCCTGCCCGGGGGGCTCCAGCACGCCCCTATCTCAGTTCTATGCCAAAGACTTCCTACCGCCCGCCAACTATTCAGGGTTCCTCCAGTGGGTATTCAAGTCCCCAGGGTCCTTCTGATTCTTATTTCAGTGCCATGCTGGAGAGTTCATGTCATATACCGGCTATCAAGGCTTTTTCCAGCGGGTCTACGGATTATCAGGTCCAGCCACCAGGGCAGCCACCCCGTGCTGTTGTTTTGAGTGCGGAGATCCCGGTCACACAAGGAGATACTGCCCCAGACTTCGGGGCAAGGCAGTGCAGCAGGGTCAGCAGCCCATGATTTTAGCACCAACTGCCCAGCCACCTACAGGTGGAGGGCAGACAGGTAGAGGCCGTCCTAGAGGTGGAGGCCAGACAGGGAGAGGTCAGCCAGCTACTCCCAGTCAGGTGGAGGCCAGACAGCCGATGCTCCAGCTAGACTCTATGCTCTTCCGGCCAGGCCAGATGCATTGGCCTCAGATACCGTCATCACAGGTATTATTTTCGTTAGTGGTAGAGTTGCTTCGGTATTATTTGATCCAGGGTCTACCTACTCATATGTATCACATCTGCTTGCTCATTTCCTAGTTATTTCTCCTAAGCCTTTGGGCACTCCTGTTCATGTGTCTACTCTTGTGGGTGATTCTATGGTTGTGGGTCGGATCTACCGGTCCTGTGTGGTCTCTTTTTGTGGTTTCAAGACTAGAGTAGATCTTTTGTTGCTTGATATAATTGATTTTGAGGTCATCTTGGGCATGGACTGGTTATCTCCATATCACGCTGTCCTTGATTGCCATGCCAAGACTGTTTCATTAGTGATACCAGGGTCGTCGAGATTAGAGTAGAAGGGTTCCATAGTTGATATGCCTAGCAGGGTTATTTCTTTCCTCAAGGCTCGGCACATGGTCGAGAAGGGGTGTTTGGCCTATCTAGATTATGTTCGAGACGTCACCGCAGAGTCTCTGATGATTGATTCAGTGCCAGTGGTCCGAGAGTTTACCGATGTTTTTCCTTCTGATCTACCTGGCATGCCTCCGGATCGTGATATTGATTTATGTATTGACTTGGCTCCAGGCACTCAGCCTATATCTATTCCACCATACCGTATGGCTCCTAAGGAGTTGAAGGAGCAACTGGAGGAGTTATTAGAAAAGGGGTTTGTCAGGCCCAGTGTATCACCTTGGGGCGCACCAGTGCTTTTTGTGAAGAAGAAGGATGGGACCATGCGGATGTGCATTGATTACCGCCAGTTGAACAAGGTCACCATCAAGAACAAGTACTCATTGCCTCGTATTGATTATTTGTTCGACCAGTTGTAGGGAACTAGAGTGTTCTCTAAGATTGACCTGAGGTCAGGGTATCATCAGCTGAAGATTCAGGACTCGGATGTTCCGAAGATTGCATTCAGGACTAGATATGGCCATTATGAGTTTCTGGTGATGTCGTTCGGCTTGACTAATGCCCCAGCGGTATTTATGGATCTGATAAACCGGGTATTCTTGCCTTATATTGATTCCTTTGTTATCGTCTTCATTGACGACATCTTGATATACTGACGCAGCCTGGGGGAGCACGAGCAGCATTTAAGAGTAGTGCTCCAGACCTTGCGAGAACAGAAGCTATATGCTAAGTTCTCCAAGTGCGAGTTTTGGCTTGAGTCAATGACATTGTTGGGGCATGTTGTGTCAGGAGAGGGTATTAAGGAGGATCCCAAGAATATTGAGGCAGTTCAGAGTTGGCCACGTCCTACTTCAGTGACCGAGATCAGGAGTTTCCTGGGATTAGCATGTTATTACCGACGATTTGTGCAGGGCTTTTCATCCATTGCATCATCTTTTACCAGATTGACCCAGAAGGGTGCCTCATTCCGTTGGTCCGACGATTGTGAGGAGAACTTCCAGAAGCTCAAGACAGCTTTGACTACGGCACCGGTTATTTTATTGCCATTCGGATCAGGGATGTATATGGTATATTGCGACGCTTCATGCATTGGTTTGGGATGGGTATTGATGCAGGAGGGGCGAGTTATTGCATATGCTTCGCGTCAGCTAAAAGTTCATGAGAAGAATTACCTCGTGCATGACCTAGAGTTGGCAGCGATTGTTCATGCTCTTAAGATATGGAGGTATTATTTGTATGTGGTGTTATGTGAGGTTTACACCGATCATCGCAGCTTGCAGCATCTGTTCAAACAGAGGGACCTTAATTTGAGGCAGCTCAAGAGGCTTGAGTTACTAAAGGATTATGACATTACCATTCTTTATCATCCAAGCAAGGCGAATGTGGTCGCGGATGCCTTGATCAGAAAGGCGGATAGTATGGGTAGCCTAGCATTCATTCTAGCAGAAGAGAGGCCCTAGCCTTAGACATTTAGTCCTTGGCTAACAGACTTGTGAGGTTGGACATTTTAGAGCCCAGCCGAGTTCTAGTGTGTGTGGTCGCTCAGTCTTCGTTATTGGGGGAGATCAAGGGCCAGCACTTCGATGATCCACATTTGATAGTTCTTAGAGAGACGGTACTTCAGGGAGGTGCCAAGGAGGTTTCTATTGGCGAAGATGGTGTGTTGCGGCTTCAGGGTCGTCTATGTTTTCCTAATGTTGATGGTCTCAGGGAGAAGATTCTAGAAGAGGCCCACAGTGAGGTATTCCATTCATCCGGGTGCCACGAAGATGTATCATGACTTGAGGAAGCATTATTGGTGGCAGAGAATGAAGAAGGACATCGTGGAGTATGTAGCTAGATGTTTGAATTGCCAGCAGGTCAAGTATGAGCACCAGAGGCCGGGTGGCCTATTTCAGCATATGCCTATTCCTGAGTGGAAGTAAGAGCGCATCACCATGGATTTCGTAGTTGGGTTGCCGCAGACTTTACGGAAGGTTGATTCAGTGTGGGTCATTGTGGACAGGTTGACCAAGTCGGCTCACTTCATTCCAGTGGCGACTACTTATATAGCGGAGAGATATGCTCAGATTTATATCGGGAGATAGTTAGGTGTGCCGGTTTCCATCATATCAGACAGAGGCCCTCAGTTCACCTCCCATTTCTGGAGAGCCATTCAGAGTGAGTTGGGGACCCTTGTAGAGCTTAGCACCGCATTCTATCCATAGACCGACGGGCAGTCAGAGCGGACAATTCAGATTTTTGAGGATATGCTTAGAGTATGTGTGATTGACTTTGGAGGGCAGTGGGATCAGTTCTTTCCTTTAGCAGAGTTTGCATACAACAACAACTATCAGTCCAACATAGAGATAGCCCCGTATGAGGCTTTCTATGGTCAACGTTGTCGTTCTCCTATCGGGTGGTTTGAGCCCGGTGAGGCTAAGTTACTTGGTACATATCTGGTACAAGATGCCTTGGATAAGGAAAAGTTGATTCAGGAGAGGCTCTGCACAGCTCTGTCCAGACAGAAGAGTTACGCGGATCAAAAGGCGCGTGATATATCATTCATGATTGGCGAAAAGGTTCTCTTGGAAGTCTCATCAATGAAGGGCATTATGAGGTTCGGGAAGAAGGGCAAGCTAAGGCCAAGGTTTATTGGACCCTTTGAGGTGTTGAGGCAAGTTTGGGAGGTTTCCTATGAGCTTGCTTTACCCCCCCAGTTTATCGGGAGTTCATCCAGTTTTCCATGTTTCGATGCTTCGAAAGTACCATGCCGACCTATCCCATGTGTTGGACTTCAGTACTATCCAGTTAGATGAGAGTTTGGGCTATAGGAGGAGCCAGTTGCCATCATTGATAGACAGGATCGCCAGTTGAGATCCAAGAGGATTACTGCAGTGAGGGTCCAGTGAAGGGGCCAGCCGGTCGAGGAGGCGACCTGGGAGTCCGAGGAGGACATGTAGAGCAGATATCCCCACTTATTCAGTAGTCCAGGTACTTTTCTATGCCCGTTCGAGGACGAACGTTTGTTTAAAAGGTGGAGAATGTAATGACCCGACTGGTCACTTTTCATTTTAGAACCCCGTTCCCTTAAACAAAACTTCCTGCGCTTGCTTTAGCTAATTTATAACTTGCAGGGAAGGTTAGTTCGGGGGTTGGAAGAGTTTAGAGTGAAAATATGTCCATTTGCTTCTTTAAGATTTTCTTAAAAAGACCAAGTTTGATTTCGGTCAACCTTTTGGGAAAACAAACCCGGATTTGTGATTTGACAATTTCGGAGGGTCCGTGGGAAAATATGAAACTTGGGCGCATGACCGGAATCGAATTCCAAGGTCCTTATCCCGAGTAATGAATTTTTATTTAAAATTGTTAAATCGAAGTTTAAAGAATTAAGGAAACTAAGTAATTATTGATTCCCTAGGTATCGGGCTCGGATTATGGTTCCGAAGCTTGGTACAGGTCCGTAATGTTGTTTAAGACTTGCCCGTAAAATTTGGTGCCAATACGAGTAGTCTAAGGGCGTTTTGACCCGTTAGAAAAGAATTAGGAATTTGAAGTTTAATAATTTGATTCATTTGGTTTTAGGGGAGTGATTTTAAGATTTAGCGTTGCTTTGGGTGTTCCAAGGGTTCGAGTAGGTCCGCCTCGTGATTTCAGACTTGTCGGTATATTCGGGCGGGGCTCGAGAGCCCCGAGCATCAAACGAGCAAGGTTTGAGCGAAGTAGAAAAATTAAAGAATAGCTGAAGTGGCTGCTTCTGTCATAACCGTATCTGCGGTTCTAGGACCGCGGAAGCGGGACCGCAGATGTGGTCAATTGATCGCAGAAGCGGCCAAGGGTAATCCAGGCCAGAACCGCAGAAGCGGCTCCACAGAAGCAGCTCCACAGAAGCGGCTCCTAGCCGCAGATGCGGGCTTCAGACTGCAGATGCGGTCCAGCCCCTTTTTGCCCAGTTCCGCAGATGACGCTCCCCTATCGCAGGTGCGGGACTGCAGATGCGGTCCCCTAACCGCAAAAGCGGAAGTCGCTGGGCAGTAGGCTTCATTTTATTCAAGCTCAAACATCATTTTTATCATTTTACACTCAACCTTGGGGCGATTTGGGGGCTCTTAAGAGAAGGTTTCAGCTTAACATTTCAAGGTAAGTTATTTCCACTCATTATTAGTTTAAATACATGTATATTAGGTAGATTAAACACTAAAAATTGGATGAAATCAAAGGGTTAGAGCTAGGCCTAGGGGTTTTAATAAAACTAAGATTTGACCACGACATTTTTTATGGAATGAACTAGAAACCATATATTTTTTATCCTTAGGTTGTAGAGAACTATTTCCTTCGAAAAATTTCGGAATCCTGGCACGTGGGCCCGGGGTCGGAATTTAGGAAACTTGTGGAAAGGTTTGGAAAATTACTTAAATAGTTAGAATTCGACCTTGTAAGCCTTTATTGATTAGTTCTTACTTAATTTAGCTTGTTTGTGATCGTTAGGCTCCGAATTGAGGACTTGGGCTTGTTTTCGATATTGGAAGTGCTCTTGGGAGCTAGGTGAGTCTCATTCCTAACCTTGTAAGAGAGAATTGTCCCCATAGGATTAACAATTGAGTAATTGTTGCTAAATGTGGGGACTATGCATGCGCTAGATGACGAGAGTCCGTGCGTAGCTACTACTATGTTAATTATCCGGGTAGCTTAGGACCCACACCATGTTTATTTTATATAAATCTCAATATTACCTTGTTAAATCGAGCGCCTAGGATATTCTAGAGACTTAAAAAAGGAATAAGAACGTACTTCTATAAATGTTGAAGTCTTGCTTGCCATTTATGACTATTGATGTGCCTTGTGTGTATACTTGATATTTTTTATTATTTGTGGATCGGGCCGATCGCCTCGGTATAAATAGATGCATCTATAAGCATGTCGTCGACCCTCGGCAAGTGCACAATTTATTTCTATTGGATCGGACCGTCGCCTCGGCATATTTACGCATGCTATTGTTGCTTGCCTGAGAGTTTTTAAATATTGATATCGCCTTTCATGGCCCGACATAAATTGATAAATATAACAAAAGTAAATGGTTAGCTGGAGATATAGTGGAGAGTAGGACTTTTATGTCTTGTTATAAACTGTTGCTTGTCAGTGCTTCTTCATGGTTTCTATGATCACCTCAATATATTATTTGACCCTAGTGAGTATCAAGTCGACCTCTCGTCTCTACTTCTTCGAGATTAGACGGGATACTCATTGGGTACATATTGTTTATATACTCATACTACATTTATATACTTAATTGTACAAGATTTGAGGTAGATACATCTGGTTACCAGTCCGATGCGCACCCTTGAGGTTGTGGCAGAGACTTCCACGGTGAGCTGCTTCCTTCCTATGCCGCTCAGCAGCCGGATGGAGTCTTCCTTTACCTTTGCTATCTTTCTTTTTCTCAGACAGTAGGATAGAGATATTCTTTTTATATTCTACTAGATGCACGTACTCGTGACACCAGGTCTTGGCACACACTTTGGTAGACTAGTTTTTTTTTTTTGGGTTTGTATTATTATTATGGTATTTATATCATCTATCATTTTCGAGTTTTGATTTCAAATTTGGATAATTATTTCACTTAAATTCCGCAAAAATTAACATAGGGAGATGGAAATGTTCCGCATTGGCTTACCTGGCAATGGTGTCGGGTGCCATCATGACCTATTGTGGAAATGGATCGTGACAGCGGCTCCGTCGAGTTGTCGCGTCCAAGGTTCCGATCCTGGTTTTGTTTGGATTTGTATCGCGATTTCGAGATTCGGTCATAGCTATGGTGAATTTCATTTGTACAGTTGCTGGAATTTTTGTTAGTCAAGAGATTATTTCAAGTTCATTTTTCTTTTCCGCTCAGTTATTTGAAGTCACTTTTGTCAATTATTTATTTGTTAACTAGTGAATTGGTCCGCGCTTCGCGCAGTTATATTTACAAATGATATTTTGGAAACATAATTAATTGAGATAGAATAAATAAAAGTTTTATTTAAAAGCATATAAATATTAATTCTGTAGGTTTATTATCACAAATATAATAATTTATCTTTGAAGACAGCTTGATCAACTTGCTGCGGTTGTAATCTCTTCAATCGCCTATGTTAGGATGTCTTTGATACACTACTTATACAAGTTTTAGCATTTAAAGTTTATTTAACGTAAATTAAAAAGAATCGTCGAAAAGGTAAGCCACATTTTTGGAATGTCAACCAAATTGCAACTTTAATTTGGAGGTTGAGAAATTTTAACCAAGCATATAGATCTATGCAGTAAGGACACATTTGTGAGAGACTTTGTTCCAAAACATAATATTGAGGGAAAAATGTCACGACCCAATTTCCCCTTCGTTGGGTTTCGTGATGGCACCTAGTCTTAAGGACTAGGTAAACCTAATAATTACGGAATAATAACCATGAATAATAACATCTAAAATTATTCTGAAATAGAATTCTTATACAATGAACATCTTCTCAAAACCCGATAGTACAAGTCATAAGCTCTATAGAGTTTTTCGCTACCATTTCTAAACACAACCGTAAGGAATAAGTACAATAGTGAGAATATAAAATAAGAAGGTGACTCTGAAGCCTGCAAGCACAGCAACAGGTTTTCCATGAGTCTCCACCGCAACGAATAGCTACTATCGATCAAACACCTGGGTCTGTACACAAAAAAATGTACAGAAGTGTAGTATCAGCACAACCGACCCCATGTGCTGGTAAGTGCCTAGCCTAACCTCGGCGAAGTAGTGACGAGGCTAGGACCAGACTACCAAATAAACCTGTGCAAGATATCGTACAAGATAGTAGGAAGCAGATAACAATGATGGCAACAATGATCAACCTTTGATATAAATAGCAGGCAACAAGGATAACATAATTGCTTTTCAACAAATAATAAATACAAGTACAACAATTAATGAAGTGCTTCAAATATAAGTCTTTCGCCATTAAATCCTTCAAGTAATAATCTCTAAGATAATATGTTTTTCAATAAATATATTTCTAATATATTTCCTTCAAATAAATACCTTTCGAAGAAAATTCTTTCGAGTAAAGGTCACCTTGTGACGCCTCATTTCCTAATCATAATAACATTAGTCTCAACCCACTTTCATATTTTTATGGCATCTCGTAGCCATATTTATATTTCAACCGCATGGACAACTCACGTGCAATTGAATAAAACTATAATATTTTCCCCGGCACCTTGTGCCAATATATTTCTATCTCACATTGCACAATAATATTCTCATGTTACTCAGTTCATAGGGTCCATAACCCAATACAATTAAGAATGTTCAAAGAGCCTCATTTACTTAACATAAGGTAGAGTACAACTTCCAAACCAATTAGGAAATCAACACGAGGAGATGAAGTTATTTTTAGAAATTATTTGATAAAGAAAATACCCTTTTCAATTAAAGTACAATATCGAATGAATTATTACCTTTAATACGAGAAATCAATAAATCAAATCATAGTAGCAATTCCTTTTAAGTAAAGTATAATTATTGAAGCTTGAAGTATTGAAATGTATATAAATGTATAGATGCGGTGAAATAATACAAACATTGTACGTTCTAACACAAAGGGTCACAACAGTAAAAGTGTTCAAACAGTTTAAATACTTAAATTGATAACAACAAATAAACATAGCAGTAGAAAATGCACGACATCACCATTATAAGGAATTAAAATCCAGCCACTAACAAGAATAAGGAATATAAAGGCAGATTTCACTTTCATATCACATCTTGTTGCAGACGTGCAACCCGACCCCATTTCTCATATAACTTGTGGTAGGCGTACCACCCGCTCCTATTTCATTATATCTTGTGGTAGGCGTACCACCCGATTCCATTTTATTATAAACACAGTGCACAATATGTCACCGGCAATTATGGCCAATAACAATAATCAATATAAGTTGTGGTAGGCGTACCACTCGCTCCCATTTAAATTAATATCTTGTGGTAGGCGTACCACTTGCTCCCATTTCATTTAATATCTTATGGTAGGCGTACCACTCACTCCCATTTTATTATCAACACAGTGCACAATATGTCACCGATAACTATGGCCAATAACAATTATCAATATAAGTTGTGGTAGGCGTACCACTCGCTCTCATTTCATTTAATATCTTGTGATAGGCGTACCACTCGCTCCCATTTCATTATCAACACAGTGCACAATATGTCACCGACAACTATGGCCAATAATAATAATTAATATAAGTTGTGGTAGGCGTACCACTCGCTCCCATTTCATTTAATATCTTGTGGTAGGCGTACCACTCGCTCCCATTTCATTATCAACACATTGCACAATATGTCACCGGCAATTATGACCAATAACAATAATCAATATAAGTTGTGGTAGGTGTACCACTCGCTCCCATTTCATTTAATATCTTGTGGTAGGCATGCCACTCGCTCCCATTTCATTATCAACACAGTGCACAATATGTCACCGGCAACTATGGCCAATAACAATAATCAATATAAGTTGTGGTAGGCGTACCACTCGCTCCCATTTCATTTAATATCTTGTGGTAGGAGTACCACTCGCTCCTATTTCATTTAATATCTTGTGGTAGGCGTGCCACTCGCTCCCATTTCATTATCAACACAGTGCACAATATGTCACCGGGAACTATGGCCAATAACAATAATCAATATAAATTGTGGTAGGCGTATCACTCGCTCCCATTTCATTTAATATCTTGTGGTAGGCATGCCACTAGCTCCCATTTCATTATCAACACAGTGCACAATATGTCACCGGCAACTATGGCCAATAACAATAATCAATGTAAGTTGTGGTAGGCGTACCACTCGCTCCCATTTCATTTAATATCTTGTGGTAGGCGTACCACTCGCTCCCATTTCATTATCAACACAGTGCACAATATGTCACCGGCAACTATGGCCAATAACAATAATCAATATAAGTTGTGGTAGGCGTACCACTCGCTCCCATTTCATTTAATATCTTGCGGTAGGAGTACCACTCGCTCTCATTTCATTATCAACGCAGTGCACAATATGTCACCGGCAACTATGGCTAATAACAATAATCAATATAAGTTGTGGTAGGCGTACCACTCGCTCTTATTTCATTTAATATCTTGTGGTAGGCGTACCACTCGCTCCCATTTCATTATCAACACAGTGCACAATATGTCACCGGCAGCTATGGCCAATAACAATAATCAATATAAGTTGTGGTAGGCGTACCACTCGCTCCCATTTCATTTAATATCTTGTGGTAGGCATACCACCCGCTCCCATTTCATTATATCTCGTGGTAGGCGTACCACCCGCTCCCATTTAATTTTGTTGCCAACACTAATCACAAAATAATACCGGCAAGGAAATAATAATATCAACAAACATCCCGGCAAGGGAAGCAATAATATTAAACAAACATCCCGACAAGGGAACAATACTATCAAAACAAACATCCCAGCAAGGGAACAATAATATTAACAAACATCCCGGCAAGGGAACAATAATATTAACAAACATCCCGGCAAGGGAACAATAATATTAAACAAACATCCTGGCAAGGGAACAATACTATCAAAACAGACATCCCAGCAAGGGAACAATAATATCAAACAAACATCCCAGCAAGGGAACAATAATTTCACACAAATATCCCGGCAAGGGAACAATAATGTTAAATACAGATGAAGCGCAATAAACTACAACGGAGTCATAACAATTATTATACAAGACTCACGGGCATGCTTGACACCAACGTATAGATAGTCGTCACCATGCATGTACGTCGTACTCCACAATTAACACATAACAAATAGGACACAACTCCTAATCCCTTAGGCTAAGGTTAGACCAAACGCTTTCCTCCTTTTGCAACCAATTCCAAATTCCAACAAGCCTTTGCCCCGCAAATTCGTCTGAAGCTTCAAATCTAGTCATAATAATTCAATATACTCAATATAAATCGTAAGAATTGATTCCATATGAAATTACTAATATTCCAGATAAAATCCAAAATATATTTTAAAATTCAATAGTGGGACCCACATCATGAATCCCGGAAAAACTTACGAAATCTGAATACTCGTTCCGATACGAGTTCAACCATACAAAATTTATCGTATTCCGACATCGGATAGCCTTTCAAATCCTCAATTAAAGTTTTGAAGATTTATGCCTTTTTTTAACTCACTCTTACCTATTTGACCTCAACAATCCTCCCATAAACTTGTTGTTACAAGCATGTATAAGTAATATTCAAACATTCATGAATCACTTACTAATTACCCATTTCTAGTTAGATTTCAAAAATAAAGAATTGGGGAAAGAAAAATTCTTACCTCTTTGATGAAGAACTTGAGGGATTTCAAGGTTTGGACAAGATTTTGATGAACCAAAACACTTATGCTTCTTTCTCTCTCTAAAAACGCTCTCCCCTCTCTCTAAAATACCAGAAAATATCCAAAAATATGAACCCTAAACGAGTTAAATGAAATAGGGGTCGGGTCAGAAAAAGCCATTTTTGTACTGCCGCATCGCGTGTGGCGCCGCGAGGTGCAGGGCGTCTGTTCAAAATATATCTGGAAATGAAATTTCGGACCATTCTGGAAATTCCTACAGGCGCAGCGCGCCGCGCGCCGCGTGGGGCGCCGCGGTAGTGCAAATTTCCGCGCTGCTTTGGTAATTTGGTCATAACTTCTTGTAGAAGTGTCAAAATGACGAACGGTTTGAGGTGTTGGAAACTAGACTCAAAGAGATTTAATTTGATAGGTTGTTAATCACACAACTCGTTATAACCACGTAGATATGCACGTCCAAAGTGAGGTCTTGTGCATACTCATTTGCAAATTTTGTATATTATGAAGCTTCTCAAGGTCTTATGCCGTTGAACGGAAATGCGAATTCTTAAAACAAAAATGTGGGTCGTTACATCCTCCACCTATTAAACAAATATTCATCCTCGAACGCACTAAGAATTATTCGGAAGAGGTTACTAAGAACTCGCAGTTGATCCCACATTACCGCATTCGAAATATGTACGACAATACCATCTCAATTGATATTATTCCTTTCCTCCATCTTTTTTTTTAAACTTTAAGACCAAATTTATTACACTTAGATCCTTTTTCAAAAGGTCTGATTTTCACATCACCACACGGTATTATTCTCACGTCAACACACATCAACCTTTAATGGCACTCACCTTTTTCCCCACTTAGGGTTATTCGTCCTCAAATACACAACGTAACTCATCTCTTTCCTCGCACATCTCAATATCACAAAATTTTCTATCTCCCAAATTTCTCAGAAGTTTCGGCAGAGTTTCCCCTGTAATTGGGACTATCCACCTGTCAGAGTAACACCTAAACAACTCATAACAACACATCCATAACTCAACAATGTCCCACAATGTATATGTCAATAACACTACTCTCCGCATTACAAGGTGACATTATAATAAATATATCTTGACATGAAACACATCATATGTATGACCATAACCACATCTATGGTCTTAATAGTTATTAATGATCGATTACAAATTGCCAGTTAATCTCATGCCAACCAAAAAATCTCGTTTCAAACCTCCATTTTCTAACAACGAGGCATGAAGACCTCAAAATCAATTACTCGAATTAACAAGTCACATTTAACGCCACCTTGTAACAACCCGACTGGTCATTTTGCATTCTCGAACCCTGTTCCCTTAAATAATCCTTTCCGCATTTGCTTTAGCTAAATTAGGACTTGCAGGGGCGGGTGGTTCGGAAGTTAGAAGAATTTCGGGCAAGAATAAGCTCATTCGCTTCATTTCATATCTCCAAAAAGGCCAAGTTTGACTTCGGTCAATATTTTGGGAAAACGGACCCGGAATCACAATCCGGCAATTTCTGAGGGTTCGTGGAAAAATATGGGACTTGGGCGTGTGCCTGAAATCGAATTCTGAGGTCCCTAGCCCGAGTAATGGAATTTTTCGTAAAAATTGTTAAGTCAGTTTCAAAGAATTAAAGGAAACTAAGAAATTATTTTTTTATAGGTATCGAGGTCGGATTTCGATTCCGACACTTGGTACGAGTTCGAAATATCATATAAGACTTACCCGTAAAATTTAACGTCAATTCGAGTAGTTTAAGGGCATTTTGACCCGTTGGTAGGAAATTAAGAACTTGAAGTTCATTAGATTTGATTAAATTGTTTTGGGGTCCTATTCCGTGATTTAATAATGTTTAGGGTGTTCCGAAGATTTGACTAGGTTCGAATCATGATTTCAGACTTGTCAGTATGTTCGGGCGGGGCTCGGGAGCCCCGAGCGTCAAATGGTCGAGGTTCGAGCGAAGCTAGAAATTGAAAAGAAGCAACATCTACTGCTTCTGTCATAACCGCTTCTGCAGCTCTTGGACCGCAGAAGCGGTCCTGTGATCACGGAAGCGGAAGAGGCCAGGCCCAGGGGGAACCGCAGAAGCAGACCCCAAGACCACAGAAGTGGTAGGCCCAAACCGCAGAAGCGGTTCTATTTCCGCTTATGCGGACTCGCAGAAGCGAGTTTTGGACCGCAGAAGCGGCCCAGTCTCCTTGGCCCATTTTCGCAAAAGCGGTCAGATGTCCGCTGAAGCGGAACCCGCAGGAGCGGGATTTCTTCCACAGAAGCGGAAATCACAGAGGGTCAGTGCCTCATTTAATTCGAGCTTAAGCTCATTTTCCCCATATATCTCTCAACTCTTAGGCGATTTTGGTGATTCAAAAGGGAAGTTTCAGCATAACATTTTGAGGTAAGTAATCCCCACTCATTTTTAGTTCAAATACATAAACATGGGGTAGATTTAACACCAAGGATTGGGTAAAATCAAGGGATTTGGGCTAGACCTAGGGTTTTAGAAAAA
>MU699078.1:4340-28212 GCA_026770625.1 Nicotiana glauca | reverse complement strand
GAACTTATTCATAATCAATTGAGGTGAGAAACTATCCCCAATCCTAATAAGACTAATCCATTAATCGAAACCAAATAAAAGCAAATCAGAGCATAACAGATTTAAACAAGAGATCAAAACAGGGCAGAATACTATATAAGCCTGAAACTAATATAAATCGCTTTCTGAATCCATTTTTATATGAACAGAACCCAATCTTTTGAATCAAAATAAAGAAAACAACTGAACTATCTAATGCTAATTAGGGCGAATTCCTTGAATTTCTTTATTATTGAACTAATTGAAACCGTAACTAATGACTACCAAAAATGAGTGGAAACTAACCTAATACTGGTAATTAACAAATGAAAAGATTAAGGAAAAAAGAAAGACTTACTAATCGAGGCCTGAACACACAGATCAATTCTTGAAAGACACGCAGAGCGAAGATCTTGAAAGAATGGGGCCTTCGATTGTTTTTCGTCTTGGATTGAGGCTCACAGTCGGCACCTTTGAGGGAGTTTTTGGACCAGTCTTGTAAAAATAGCACTTGATGCGATGGGGCCTGTTTTGAGCAAATTACTTAAGTATCTTGAGAATGGTGGGGGTGGAAAGAACCTAGGGTTTGAATTTTGGGAGGTTTGGGGTGACGGCGCCGCCGTAGGTGGTGGTGGCAGCGCTAGGGTTTTGAAGATTTGGGGAGTTGTGGTGGGATTTGGGGAAAATAGCTTGGATAATCGGGAAAAGGAAGTTGAGGGGAGTTTGAGGTATATTTTTTGGGCTGGTTGGGATTACGCCACCGGCGGAGGACGGTGGTGAAGGGGCGGCAAGCGGTAGTGATGATTTCCGGCGTTACAGTGAAGGAGGAGTGTACGAGGTAGGGGAAAGGGGTATGGTCTTTGATTTAGGATTATCCAAAATAGTTTTATTAAATGTTTGAGAGTGAAAGCAAACCGTTGGATCAGGGTGAGCTAACGGCTGAGATTAACGATGCCCTAAACGGCGTCGTTCCGTATTCACAGGGCTGGACCGGATGGGTAATTTTGGGCCTGGGTGGGTTTTCCCTTATTGATTTGGGCTGGCAGACTTGGTATATCTGATTTGGGCTATTAGTTTGGCCCAATTATTTCCTTTCCCTTTCTTTTTGTGTTTTCTCATTTTTTGTATTTTTACCATTATTTTCACTTGTATTTTTTGTATTGTACTTTTGTATTATTATTTTCGGTATTTCATTTTCTTTTGTATTTCCTATATTTTCTATTTTGTATTTATTTTTTTTATTTTATAAAAATTGTTAAACTAATTAACCTCTATTCTATGGCAATTTTCAATTAAAGCACAAAAAATGCTATTTTGATTTTTTTTAAATTGTTCTAAAATGAATTAATACCTACTAAATGTGAAATTAATTTCCTAAATGCAAATGCATATTTTGTATTTTTATTTGACTTAACATGCGCAAATAACATGCAAACAATTATCACAAAAATTCACACAAATTGTAAAAAATAAGAAAAAATTGTTTCGTTTGAATTTTATAGGAATAAACTCATATATAGGGCAAAAATCACGTGCTCACAAATACCGTATAGATCTAGACAAATATGATGAAAGAACCTTGAATGGCTTAGGGTTTTGGTGAAGCCCTAGAAATGAGAAAGGCTTGGAAACAGGTCTGATCTTGAGTCGAAGAGGTCAAGAGTCAGGTTCTTGAGCCTTGGATATGTCGGAGCAAGGCCGGAGATGGCCGGAAACCTCGAATCGGTGAAGGTCTGAGTGAAGACCTTCGACGTCTGGCCTCGAACCTTCGAGCATCAGGCATGTAGGAGCAGTAGGAGGTGAGTATAGGGTTTCCATGGCCTGAGAAGCCATGGATTCCGGCGAGTTTTGGGGTAAGGATAACGAGAAACTGCTAGGGTTAGGGGAAGGGTCGAGAGAGACTGAGAGATGAGAGGATCAAAGGCCAGAAGAAGTCTGAGTATGATGAAAGAACCTTGAATGGCTTAGGGTTTCGGCGAAACCTTAGAAATGAGAAAGGCTTGGAAACAGGTCTGATCTTGAGTCGGAGAGGTCAAGAGTCAGGTTCCTGAGCCTTGGATATGCCGGAGCAAGGCCGGAGATGGCTGGAAACCTCGAATCAGTAAAGGTCTGAGTGAAGACCTTCGACGTCTGGCCTCGAACATTCGAGCATCAGGCATGTAGGAGCAGTAGGAGGTGAGTATAGGGTTTCCATGGCCTGAGAAGCCATGGATTCCGGCGAGTTTTGGGGTAAGGATAACGAGAAATTGCTAGGGTTAGGGGAAGGGTCGAGAGAGTCTGAGAGATGAGAGGATCCAAAGGCCAGAAGGAGATGGAGGGATTAGGGTTGGGTTAGGTAAATTAAAAAGTAAAGAGGAGATCGTGACCATTGATCAGATTGATCAACAGTCTGGATTGAAAGAGCCTTGGGTCGGGTAGGATAAATGGGTTATTGGTTGGGTTAGATGGTATTGGGCTGGTCCGATTTTGAGCTTGAAATTGGGTCAGTTTCAGGCTAAAATTGAGATGTAAATGGGGCTACAATTGAAACGAATTGGGGCTATATTTTAAATAGCTAGTTTTTCCCTTTTATTTTTATAAAAATAGAAATGATTTTGAAATTAAATTAAAAGTACTGAGTCAGTAAATAATATATAAATATTAATTTAAAAATATTGAAACAAATTTTACAATTATAAAATGTAGTTAATCTTAAGATAGGCAAAACTTGCAGTTACATGCAATTTAACTTTAAAACTACCAAATAGATTTGTAAAAATATACAAAAATCACCTTAATTATATTTTGGTGTAAATATGAGAATAAAATAAGTTATTCACCAAAATGATGACCTTGGGAATAATTATTGTATTTTTTGTACTGCTAAAACAAACAATAAATTGATTTTTAAAGTCTTGAAAAATTGGAAAAAAAATACTAAACACTTGGGTATGCTCATATATGCATATATATGTTATTTTGAAGGTATTTTGCACACAAAAATACATAGAGGAAAAATTGGGTATCAACAGCTCCTCGGCTCACAACTTGTGTGGAAGGGCCTTCCTCCCTCTCCTCCTCAAAAACGACAAAACAGTCCATATTATCATCCTCCAAGAACAAGTTCCTCATTGCTTCTAGTGCTTCCTTTTCTTCTGACCCATAAATGACTTTGGCTGGTTGGAAAGTCTGCTCTAGACAGGGTATCGGATGCTCCAATGGATAGTAAGAACCGCGCCAGGGTGGCGACCATTCTTTGAATTCCTTCCAGGTGTACTCGTATCCTAAACCAAAAGTGGTACCATGCTTCTTCAGCTTGATAGGTTCGGTGATTCCCTGGAGGTTCCTGCCGAGTCCTTTGCCAGGTTCATATCTACTCCAATTCAGTATGCTTTCAATCCTGTTATCCCACCATTTATCTTTGTCCACAGCGTTGACTCGCTCAATATGATGGTAGGTTTCCCCACCTATCTTTCTCCTTCCTCCGATCACTGGAATGGTTTGGCGACTGTATATGGGATTGCTACCGTCGCCGTGAATAATTACCTCTTGGCGATTCCACTTAAATTTCACTGATTGGTGTAGGGTTAATGTTACGGCTCCGGCGGCATGAATCCATGGCCGTCCCAATAACAGATTGTAGGACGTTGGGATGTCTATCACTTGAAAGTCAATATCGAACCAAGTTGGTCCCATCTGCAGACACAAACTGATTTCCCCAATGGTGGACCTTTGGGATCCGTCGAAAGCTTTGACATTGATATCTCCATCTTTGATCTCATGCAGGCTTTTCCCAAATGTTCTAAGAGTCACCAATGAACAAATGTTGAGGTTGGACCCTCCGTCAATCAAAATCCTGGTGATGAAATAATCCTCGCATTGCATAGTGATGTACAGTGCATTATTATGGCTCAACCCTTCTGGTGGCAGCTCATCTTCGTGGAAAGTGATTTTGTGACTTTCCAATACTTGCCCCACCATGTTTGACATTTCTCCTCCAGTTATATTACTGGGTACATATGCCTCACTCAGTATCTTTATCAAGGCGTTCTTATATGCATCGAAGCTTTGCAGTAGATCTAAGATGGAGATCTGTGCCGGTGTTTTATTCAGTTGATCAATGACTGAGTACTCTTTTGTCTGTACCTTCATCAGACCCAGTTTTGGTAGGTCGTCCAGGGGCCTGCTTACTTGATTCAGCCAAATGTTCCGAAGTATAAACCCTGCCATTTCGGGTCATACCTTGTGCTGTAATTACTTCTCCAGATTTGATTTTCCCTTTCCTTCTTGCCTCGGCTGTATAGTCCCAGGGGACGGTCTTTGTATGGAATGGTGTTATGGCTGACATTGCCACCGAGATGGGTACCCTCGCTTTGGAAGGTAAAAAAGCAACTTCAAGTCGTGCAGGTGCCTTTGGGGACCCAAACTCAACCTCGATTGGCCCTGGCACCTTTGTGAAAGATGGGGCTTCAAGATCGAGTGGTATGGACATGTTCAGCTTAGTGTCTTCAGAAGGCTGGACCTGGACTACAATCGGATTAAGTGTGACTGTCGGTTTCTTTGGCTCGTCACCCTCAGTGATCAATCTGATCTATCCCTTGGGGTCCCAATCATCTTCTATCTCTATCATATGAATGCCTCCCCATTTGTGGTCAGGTAGTGGGTTGTTGCAGACGTTCGGAGCAGGATCCTTTCCCACAATGATCTTGTTGTCAATCAAGGACTGAATCTTATCCTTTAGGGAGCGGCACTCATCAATGGTATGACCCTTCATGTCGGAATGGTAAGCACAGGTTTTGTTCGGGTTGACCCATTGGGAAGGATTTTTTGGAGTTATGGAATGGATAGGGGTGATGTAACCAACGGCTTTAAGCCTTTCATACAGCTGGTCTATTGGTTTGGTAATGGCGGTGTACTGTTTGGGAGGTATGCGGTCGAAGTTTGGCCGTGGTCTAGGGAAATTTTGGTGAGGTGATTGATAGTGAGCCTGTTGGGTATTGTACACTTGGTAGACATGTGCTGGTTGGGAATATTTGGGTGATGTAGGTTGGTATACAGGAGGTGGAGATGATTGGTAAGTAGGTGGTGGAGCTTGGTAGGAAGATGAGGGTGCTTGGTAATTTGGGATAAGTTGATATGTGAGTGGGGGTAATGGGTAGGTTTGGTATTTGACTGGGGATTTTGTCCTTTGTGCAACCATTACGGCACTCACATCCCTTTTCTTATATGCGCCACCAGACTGTAGAGCCTTGTTGGTAGCCTGCAATGCTTTGAAGTTAGTGACCATACCACTTTTGATACCCTCCTCAATCCTCTCCCCTAGTTTGATGATGTCAGAAAATTTCTGGCCTTCGATCAATATCAACCTCTCGTAGTATTGTGGGTCCTGAGCTCGGACGAAAAATCTGTTCATCTGTTCTTCTTCTGAGGCTGGCCTGACCTTAGCGGCTTCAGATCTCCAATGAGTAGCATACTCATGGAATGTCTTCGTGGGTTTCTTCTTTAATTCTGGATGTAGAATATATCTGGCGCATTCTCTGTATTGAATCTGAACCTGTCCATGAAATCGGACGCCATACCTACCCAATTTGTCCACTTCTTGGGGTCTTAGCTAATGTACCAAGAAAGAGCATCCCCTTTCAGACTTCTCATAAAGATCTTCATGCGGATCTTTTCATCTCTCCCGACTCTGACCAACTTATCGCAATATGTCCTCAAATGGACTCTGGGATCCCTTGTGCCATCGAACATTTTGAACTTGGGAGGTTTGTACCCCTCCGGAAGTTCAACATCTGGCAGGATGCAAAGGTCCTCATAATTCAGCCCCTCGATACCTTTGTTTCGTTCAACACCCTGGACTCGACTAGTAAGTTTCTTGAGCTCTGCGGCCAGGTTCTTGATAAGAGAGTCTTTGTCATCAGACTCGGGTGTGCTTGAAATGGGTTGAGTGGGATACGGCATAGTTTCCACATAAATGGGATTGTTGTGATGAGGGTAAAAATGGTCATTTGTAGAGTTTAGTGGTTCGGGGATGAGTAATTGGGTGTTACTTGAAGTGTGGCATATGTTGTAGTGGTGATGGGGAGCGGGTTGATTTTGTGGTTTCGGGATGTTTTGTGGAGGTGCGGGGTTTCGAGGGCTGGGAAAGTTGACATCTGGGGTAGTGAGGGAAAATGACAAGCTGGCCAAATTCCGGACTTGGTCTAGTTCTTCCTGAAATTTCAATAAATTTTGCTCAAACTGGGAGGCACTTTCCTTGGAAACTTGAATACCCTGGGAAGTCTCCACCCTTTCAACCGAATTCTCCTTCCTGATGTTACCCAAGTCTTCCATTTTTCCTTTGTTCTTGTTTCTGATAGGACTTGGAGGAGGAGGAGGAGGTAGAGGGCCCTTGGATCTCGTAGAGTATGATGATGCCAGAATGCAACGGACTAACCTTTGGGGAAGGGGAATAAAACAAAAAGGTAACAAGTTAGTAAAGATTATGAGGAGAAAACGTTGCGATATTTAAACACATAGTGCAAGAGTATGAATCGTGTCCTAATTTAGAAGCATCGTTGTGCCCGAGGTAGGCCTAGCGCCAAGTTGATTTGGAGAACTTATAATGCTAAATGCCTCATTTTATTGATAAAAATAAGATGAATACCAAAATGACACTAAAAAAATAGCAGAAATGAAATGTCACTAATGGCCGTGGGCCTTACTACATTAAAGCAAAAGAAAGACTCCTAACTACTTCGTCCCAGAAGGACCTTCCCCAGACTCGGCATCTTTAGCTCCATCGAACAGCTTTACCAGCTTATGCAGTCCCAGCAGCAAGTAAGCTCTAGCCAAGTGTCCCCCTTCGCTTCCCTCAGCATTCTGGCAGTTTTCGATCCTTTGGATGAACTTCCTTTCCAATTCTACGAAACCTCGCTCCAAATACCCTAGTCGCTTGTTGGCGCTGACAACCATATCTTTCCATTTCTCAATCAACTTTTTATGGGCTTCTTGAATTTCCTGGTGCTCATTCTCACATTCCCGAATCCTTTTACGCAACTGGTTGTACTTAACCCGCTTCTCATCCTTTTCATCGATGACCCTGTGACCTCGAGCAAACCCTGGTTGTCCCAAGCCCTCATGATTATCCTCCAGCCAACCTGAGTAGTATGGCGAACAACCGGCATGATATCTACCCGGCTCAATAGAATCTCTCCCTAGTATGGTTTTGCAGTGCCACATGTGCTGAACTTGGCACTTATGAGGGCTATCGTCATCCTAAAAGTCGGCCCTGAAATGATCCATTTTGTCGACCCTTGGTATAACCTGCTTCCTTCCTACCTGTCTCATGACTCGGAGAGGGACATAAGGATAAGTTCCTCTCAGGATGATGAAAATAAGAAACGGTGCATCCCGAGATCGAACAATGAACTCTTCAGTAGGGAACCATTCGAACATCCACTGCACTTGGTCTTCTTTCAGATTTTCAAACAACTCTACACATCCTTTAGCGTCTTTCGGTTGAGCAAACATGTTAGGCATATAGTTCATTCGCCTTGGCTGATAGAAAGCGATATGATCATCCCAGTCCCTACGTAGGATCTCTTATCGGTATTCACCCTTTTGGAGGTGCTCCATGAGCCAAAGTTGGAGCTGCAAGTTACAACCCTCAAAGTGATTGCCCCCTTTCTGACATTTTCCTAGGGCTCGGTATAACTCCGCGACAATCATTGGTACTATGCTGAAAGGCTGCCCGCCAATCCCTTCCATTAGGGTCTTGGTAACCATGGCTAGTCTGGTATGGATCCTAGCCTTCTTCATGGGAAATACTATCATCCCCAAGAAGCAGAATATGAAGACGAAGAATCTTCTGTGGATATGACCCAATAAGGTAAGGGCGAATTCGTCTGGGTAGGTGCGGTATGACTTGCTATGGTCGTACCTCTCGTATATATAGTCGAAAGGAATGTAAGAGTCCTTCAAACAAGTCAAGTCTAGGTTTTTCTTCAGTCCCATCATCTTGATGAAACCCCTACCCTTGCGATTTTATGGCATAAGCAAACTCGGAGTCTCCCAAGGAATACCAGCTAACCCTCATATTTCTTCGAGCAAAAGGGTCATTTCAAGGTTCTCGAAGCGAAACACTGATCTATCACGGTCCCAGAATATGGTTGCAGCCTCTATGATTTTCTTGTTGGGGTCGATCACAAAAAGAGAAGGCAAATTCCCCAAATATTTGCGGACGAGAGTCTGGTCACTGGAGTGAAGGTCTTCCCACTAGCTTAGCAACCTTGGGTGAATGTTGGTTACCATGCCAAATCTAGGGACTTCGTGCCTCATTTTCTGCAAAACAAAGTGTTAGACCCTTACCCCGCCGGACTCGACTATTTAAACCAATAATTAGCATAAGCAACATTTAGTTCTCAAAATAAATGCACAGAATATGGTGGCGTCCATTTGGGTTCCAAGGAAACCCAGTGGACTTTGGACAAGCTATCTCAAAGATTCATTATGTGGACATCATAACTGCTCGACTAGGTTTGACAGTAATGCATGCACAGTTAAACAGAATAAGGTTTCTATAGGGTATTAGATCGGTACCCTTGAGCGGACAACTAAAGAGGAAAAGGCATGGAACGGTCGACTACACCGTTGATCGACTGGTTTTGCCGCAAATACGCCTTTACCAAATTTAGGGGGTGATATATTAGAAGGGTGCAACCAGTCATTATAAGAGTTGCTATGGTATTTGTTTGGAAAGAGTGGAATATGATATTGAATATGCAGTTACAATAATCAAACAAGTTGTCACATATTTGCACGTTCATAAAATAATAATTACAATAATTCCTCATGATTACAACAGTATTGAAAGAAAGCGTTAAAAGCATTAAAGAAAAGAAAACAAAAAACCAAGTCAGTTTCGAAGTAGAAGAGAGATAAAGACATTAAATAAAAGCAATAAAGAAGCAATAAAGTCACAAATAACATGTAATGGTAAAATCCTAAAAGAAAAGTCCCCAATAGAATCGCCATGCTGTCGATGCCCCCTTTTTCTCCCTTAAGAGGCGAAATCAGGTTTACGACATTTTTGGGAGGACAACTCTTTTCCCTTTTGGGAATTGGGTTTTTGGAATTGAAGAGTCGCCACCTAATGATTAAAGTGCATTAGGACACTAAAAATGGTTTTTGAGTTGGAAAACCAGAGTTTAGGTAAGGGCTAGAAATTATCTCGAGGGGAAGGTGTTAGGCACCCCTCAAGATCCACTAGTGTGGTTCCCGGCCTTGTTATATTGTGACTTCATATAATCAAGTAGACAATCAAAGATTCAAATATACAACATTGCATATAAGCCAAAAAGAGATTTGAAGATAAGTAGGGAAAGCAGAGATTTATGAAAAAATTTGAATAGTTTTACAAGAAGAGATGAAAACAAACAAAGGGAGAGGGGTCCTAGGTTTATGATTAATATGGATCATTAATGCAATATCCAGTAATCGTACCTCAAAAGGGGCTACATGAGATATTAAGGCATCGGTCATCATCTCCATATTCTACCCTTCCCACCATGTAGAGGTTATTAAACGCGTGAGTTGGTCACGAATACTTATTGCGTGGTATTACCCGTCCCATCCTATAAGTCCTGGAGGGTATTTAGGACCACTATTCTTATGTGGTAGGGACTAGTCTGAACCCTTAGGTTTAAAGGTTAAAATGCTAAGCGACATACATAACAAATAGGACTGCACATAAGGAACATACAAGGACAAATAAAGGCTCACAGATTCCTCCACAAGTGAACACATAATTAGCACGTCTCAAACACATTCAAGGTCTCAAAGATAGGAGTTTTTTACAAAAAAGGAATAGGTAACAACAGTTGAGTTAGTGAAAAAAATACCATTAAAGCATGGTTTTAAAAATAAAGTAGTGACAGTAGTTTGATGAGGTGCAGGACAAGTAAAATAGCACGATTCTAGGCAGAGAATGGCAACCCAGTATTTTGAAAACATAAAAATCAGAAACTCAGAGAGAGTAATAGATGCACCATTCCAAAATCGTTTCCAGAAAGAGCACAATTTTTAATAAAAATGGAGTGAACTTCAGAGAGTCAAAATAAGAATGGGAGTGGCAGAGTTCAAAATTAAAAGAGGATAGTTAGTCTTAAACTAGTAACAACATGATTAATCGATTCTTATTAGGCCTAATGTTTGCCTAGGCGTCATATACATTGTCTGATTATCTTAAAGAGTGGACATGCATATTTGATTCTGATTTTTTCTAAGGTACGCATGATAAGGTACTTGTAGAAGCATTTTAAAACCACTTAGCCATATTTTACCAAGGTTATTAGGCTAACATGCTAATTAACCACTGTAATTCGAATAGATAAGAAGTCCTAAGGACAAGAGATCTAATGCACATAGGAGTACCTAAAACATGGTTTCTAATATGCCAATGCAGTAATGATAGTTTATTTGGCTTGTTATTAATTTATTAGAATTATGAAGTGAGTGCAATAACATACTGAGAGTGAAAGACCTAAAATAAGATTTCTAACATATGAAATGCATGTCCTAAGCAGGTTATCTATTGCGCAAATAGGTAAATAAAAACCTATAAACATGTTTTCTACCCATTAAAATAAACATGCATACCCCTACCCATATATTCACTATTCAGCCCCCAATCATTCATTTATAAATTATTATAAAACAATAGTATTTGAATTACAGTAATAAGGAACAAAAAATAAGAAGTTATTCTATAGGGAGCCTTCAATCATGCTCAGTCCTCCAACCTTACTCCTTTCGAGTTTCACAGCCTTTGCTATGGTCTAGGTGCGACAAAGCTCCCTAGGGCCCCATTGGGTCCCTGGCCAATACCAGCACCTAAACACTTAGTAGAATACGGGACAGGTGCAGTGTGGGATTACCAACCTTGTGTGTCAAAGTTCAGTGAGTACTCAGGGGTACCCAAAGCAATGCTAACACGAAGGGGGTAGAACCTATTCTCTAAGAGTATTGTGAAGTGCAGGAAGGAGTAGTTTAAAAGAGTTTTCAAAACAAGGGATTTGTTTTAAAAAAAACAGCAGAAGCACTAGTTACAATAGTTCAATAGCATAGGATTGCATACAAGGATCATGGGAAAGGGAACAGATAGATCACATAATGCTAAAGGAGATACAAAGACTTATGAAAGCTCACTGAAGCATGACTACACAGAATCAGAAGATTCAGTGGACCAAGAAATGGTCAAGCTTAGACATAATACTTAGACAGTAACAGGGGGACGATTATAACAGTTAAGATAAACAACAACTAGAAGCATGTAAATCAAGAAGGACATATAAAGGTGCCAGGGATCAGGGGAATTAGGAAGTGGTAAAGTTTAGGCTTGATAATGTACAACAATAAGATACATGCATAGCAAGTAGAAGTTAGGGATAGAAAAGGGTCATATTACAGACTTAGCGTGTAATTCAAAAGAGATAAGACATGGTAAATTACTAAAACAGAAGAATCAATCGCATGTTGAGCAGTAGAAGCGTAAATAGAAGAAAATCAGGAAGATAATGAACTGAAACAAGAATAAACACATTGATTGGAGGCTTGAAGATTAATTAGGACATACCAGTAAGAGAGCAAGAGCAGGACGCAAAGAAAAAGTGATAACACAATATTAGCCTTGGATTACAGCCGGCTAATAATAGGCAAGAGCAGAGAACAACAATAGAGCAAAAGGAGAAAGAGAGAAAGAGCACAAAAGAATGTAGAATTGAGAGTATTCACTGATGTCTCCCTTTGCTAATGAAAGAGTAGAGTATTTATAGTTCTGAAAATGAGTAGGAAAATGAGGTAAGAAGTAAAGTGTAGTATAATTATAGAAGTAAATACAATTAGAATTCCAATCAATGTAAGTACTCCCCTTTAGTTGGGGAGTCCTAGTTCAAACGGCTACCATAGTGACAAATAAGGAAAGAGAACTAATTGAAAGACACAGTTCAATCATACAGAGAGTAGTAAAGAATAAGGCATGTGATTAGGACCAGGTACAGAACATATGAATTAAGGAAAGTAAGTATCAATTGGTGACATGCTTGCATATAAAATAAGGCAGAGTATCACTCTGAAAATCAGTAAGAGATCCCCCAATATCACAGGGAATCAATTATCAGTTAAGGCAAATATCAACAAGTAAGGAAATACACAAAATCAGTAAAGAGTGTTAAGGCAAGTATCACAGTTAAAGGAAAATACACAAAATCAGTAAAGAGTGTTAAGGCAAGTATCACAGTTAAAGGAAAATACACAAAATCAGTAAAGAAATCTAAGGCAAGTATCATGGTTAAAGGAAAATACACAAAATCAGTAAAGAGTTATAAGTCAAGTATCATGGTTAAAGAAAAATACACAAAATCAGTAAAGAGTTCTAAGGCAAGTATCATAGTTAATACACAAAATGATCAATAAAAGTAACAAGTAACAAACCGTAGGAATCATCAAGCATTTAAATAGTAGTCGTGCGATTAACAGGGAGAAGTACTCATAGAACAATAGGAATTAAAGGTCAAAACAATGAATCAACGCAGGGGTTGTAGAGAACACATAGATGCATAGTCAAGTAGCAAAGAAACAACCCAGAATACCTAGGATTTCATCAATACTCGTTAGAATAACATAAAATCAGGAGATAATAGCTTAAACACAGTAGAGACGTTTTTTTAAAGCATCACAATACACACCCAAGCCCGATCCTTGAAGTATCGCAATACGCCACAAACCCCTCTGTAACCTCTGGCAGGGTCAATACCGGTGTTGTTGTCAACCTTGATTTCAATTCTTGGAAAATCTTTTCACAAGCATCGGACCATTGGAACTTAACTGCTTTCTGTGTCAGTTTAATCAAGGGAGAGGCAAGAGTAGAAAACCCCTCCACAAATCTTCTGTAGTACCCGGCCAAACCCAAGAAACTGCGAATCTCTGTTGGAATGGTAAGTCTAGGCCAATTTTTCACTGCAGCAACCTTTTGAGGATCAACCATAATTCCTTCCCTGGAAATGACATGACCCAAGAACGCGACAGTTTCAAGCCAAAATTCGCACTTTGAAAATTTGCATACAATTGATGTTGCTGAAGAGTCTGCAAAACTGCCCTGAGATAGTCAGCATGGCCCTCCCTACTTCGGGAATACAAAAGAATATCGTCAATGAACGAGTCTAGAAAAGGCTTGAAGACTCGATTCATAAGATCCATGAAAGCTGTCGGGGCATTTGTTAGCCCAAAAGACATCACCATAAATTCAAAGTGCCCATACCGAGTTCTGAAGGCTATTTTTTGAATATCCTATTCCCTTATCTTCAATTGATGATACCCGGACCGCAAGTCAATCTTTGAGAAACACGTTACACCTTGCAATTGGTCAAACAAGTCATCTATTCTTGGCAGAGGATATTTGTTTTTAATAGTGACCCTGTTGAGTTGCCGGTAGTCAATACACATCTGCAAGGACCCATCTTTCTTCCTTACAAACAAGACCGGTGTTCCCCACGATGACACACTCGGCCGGATGAAACCTTTTTCTAGCAAATCCTTTAGTTGTTCATTTAACTCTTTCAGTCTGTCGGTGCCATTCTGGAAGGTGGAATTGATATAGGCTGCGTGCCTGGCATCACATCGATCCCAAAATCAATCTCCCTGTCTGGTGGAATCTCAGGGATCTCATCTAGAAAGACATCCGGAAATTCATTCACAATGGGTACAGACTCAAGGCTGAGCGCTTCGGTATTGGTGTCTGTAACCCGAACTAAATGGTAGATACACCCCTTCTTGATCATCTTTGCGACCTTAAGGTAGGAAATAAACCGACCTCTAGGCACTACATTATCTCCCTCCCACTCTATAACGGGCTCATTAGGAAATTCAAGCCTCATAGTTCTAGTCCGACATTCAAGTTTGGCAAAGCATGAATAAAGCCAATCCATTCCCATTATTACATCAAAGTCGACCATTCCTAACTCAATAAGATCGGTCGTGGTATCCCTAACCCGAATCGTAACAACACAACCTCTATAGACTCGAGCAGCCATGATAGACTCACCAACCGGAGTAGACACCAAATATGGCTGATGAAGCTAATCCGATTCTATACCAAATTCCATGGCAACAAAAGAGGTAACGTAGGACAAGGTGGAACCGATGTCAATAAGTGCTTACACATCATAAGATTGAATAGTCAAAATACCTGTAACAACATCTGGAGAAGCCTCTGTAGTCTGGTGACCACCCATATCATAGAATCTGCTGGGTTCTCCTGAAATATATGCATCACCCCTAGCTGCACCATGCCCTGCGGGTGCTGGGGTACCTCGAGCTGGAAAAGGGGTTAAAGATGTGGCAGCTGCTGGACCGGATGGTTGTGCGGTGCCCCTACCCGCTCCCTGGCGGCATATACGACAATGTCTCTGAATATGACCCCTCATCCCACATCCATAACATACAGGTAACTCCAAATAGCAAGTCCCTGAGTGCATCTTCCCGCACCTGGGGCACGAGGACCTCTGCTGCTGCTGGGACCTCTTTCTTGACCGACCCTGCTGATGGGATCCCCTGTTGCCTTGATCGAGCCTGAAACAACTCCACTGCTGCTACTGGCTGGGCTTTAATGGTGGTGCACTGGCTGAAGACTGTGTAACAGACTGGGATGGCCTTGATGACCCTCCCCAGAAAGCTGATCTTCCCCCGCTTATAGACTCACCCACATTGCCCGCAGACCGGGTCTTTCTACTACCTTCTCTCTCCATTCTGTTCTTCAGTTTGTGGTTCTCTGTGGCTTGAGCAAATGCTACCATCTTCCCATAATTCATGTCAGAATTCAATGCAGCTATAGAAGACTCATTAATCGTCAGAGGATTAAGGCCTTGAACGAACCGGCGCACCCTAGCCTCCATTGTGGGCAACATGTGAATAGCATATTTGGACAGGTGGGAAAACTCCATATGGTACTCTAATACACTTCTGCTACCCTGCTTCAGATTCTCAAACTCAACTGCACAGGCTGCCCTTGTCTCGGCAGGCAGGAAATGGTCTATAAATGCATCGGCAAACTCGCCCCACCTTGCCGGAGGGCTCCCCTCCTCACGGGAATCTTCCCACAGCTCAAACCATGAATAGGCTACCCTTTTTAGATGGTAAGCAGCTAACTCCACTCCCTATGTCTCAGTCGCACGCAAAACCCTGAGGGTCTTGTGTATCTCATCAATAAAATCATGAGGGTCCTCTTTTGGATTGGCACCCGTAAACACTGGAGGGTCTAACAGAAGAAATCTGTTCACCCTGGAACTGGTGGAATCCCCTTGCTGGCTAGATGAACTGGGTGCAATATTTGACCTATGGGCCTGAGAGGCCACTAGCTGGGTCAACATCTGAATAGCTCCCCTAAGATCCCCATCAGAAATACCAGAACCGGAAGTTGGGGTTGGAGGCAGATTAGAGGTATCAACGGGAGGGATAGTGGTTCCCTCCACGGGTGTAGGAACTGGGGTAGTTTGCTCTGGAATAGAAGAATCAGGCAGAGTGATAGCATGGTGGCTACCCTCACCCACAGTATCAAGCAGTGAATCATTAGCCACTCTTGAAGTGGCATTAGCATTGGCTTCTTGGCCAATTCTCACTTTCTTCTTAGGTGCCATTTACTGAAAAATAGAACAATGCTCTAGTTGGGGAGGGAACAGTTTCACCGCATGATCCAAAATATCAAAGAAGGGTGTTATTCCTAAATGCCCAAGTAGCCTCCAGCTTATCGATGTGATCGACTACACACTGATAAGAAGGACTCTACTAGACATGGCTCCGAGACATCCTAGGACACTTTAAAACCTTAGCCTTGGATACCAAGTTTGTCACGCCCCAACCTCGGGAGGCGCGACCGGCACCTGATCGAGTGAACCCAATCGAGCAAGCCTCATCACACACTTCCTACCCAACTCTCCATGAGTAAGATAGCCGTGTTTCCTTTTTATTTAAGCAGGGAAAGGTGGTACATTCAACAATGTTAATTCATTTTATATTACAAACTTAAACCGTAGTTAAAGTTAGCTTCCGAAATTCCTATAAAGTTACAATTTATAGATAACATGAGTTTAGAATTACAACATGGTTCATGGACCCCTCAAATACTCGTACATAACCCACACGTATGTCTACAGAGCCTCTACAAATGTAAGAAAAGACAAGCATGACAGTGCCGGCAATAAGGCCCCGGCTATACCTCAAAAGTAAGAGTCTATAACAAAAGATATGTAGTCTAACCCGTTGAAGGAGAAATGGGCTCACCAAGACTTTGGAAGAAGGTAATCCGCTACACACGATCAATACTATCTGCAATGGAGCCACCTACATTCATTAAACAAATGTAGCTTCCCCGAAAAAAGGGACATTAGTACCATGGAATAGTACTAGTATGTATAACTAAACTCCATCTAATTAGAAAGAACTATCAAACAAGAATAAAGAGGAATTCATATAGACAATCAGAGTTTCAAACAAGCACCATGTCAACATTATAAGGAGGTTCCCAAGATTTTCATATGGTTTCTGGAATTTTAGATTGTAGCATCCCACACTATTGCATCATCATTCACTTTGCCACCGCGTCTTTGAGCGGAGTCCGATCACGGCCCGATCGGCTAGGCCATCTCCCGAAGACATTATCGTTACTTCATTCATTCTTTCCAGTTTCACTCATCAATATATTGCCACCACGTGTATATATATATATCATGGCGTCCGATCACGGTCCGATCAGCTAGGCTGCCTTACCGAGGCGTTTTGATTTTCCATCACTCATCTCATATCAACCTTTGTTTCCCATAAATCATTTCAGGCACTTGGGGCCGCACCTATCACATCATATATTTGGCACTAGGCCATATCTCACATCATTTTCAATTTCAATGATAGATTCGCAATTTAGATAAATATGGGCACACAATAGCATTTAGGATTGTAAGCATATATGAGACTTCACATGGATAACACAACATATGCAGTTTCAAACTCAAATTTAAGGTCTAAGAATTTCAATACGTAGTTCATATCTTTTGCCCCTTCTTAAGTTATCAAGATATAACATCAATCATGTTGAAACACATATTTCCCGCATACAAGGTTACATCACAAATTCATGTAAAGTATCAATCAATGCAAGAACCCAAATTTCAGTCTTAACACATTTACACAAGCGACAATGGAGCTCAATTTCTAAAAGAGGGGGTTCTAGCCATACATACCTAACCGAGCTTTCCTTAATCCTATAATGTTCCGAAGTGTTTGCACTTCAATCTATTTAAGCAATGTAGCACGATTTAACTCATAATCAAGAAAATATCATAATCTAATCTCTCTTGAGCATTTTATCGAGCGTCTAGTGTTCATTAAGGCTTTATGGTTCTTTTATACAAGATTACACTAGCCCATCCCCCATGCATCTTCATTTATAATTACCCATGTTCTTCAAGAACACATGCATGCGATGTAATCCCCCTTATCCCCATGAATTACCTCACTAATGATCCCTTTATAGCTATGTGTAAAAATAAGAGCTAAGGTGATGAAGTCTTACCTCTTGGGATGAAGTTTTAGGTCCTTTGCTTGATTATCTTCAATAATTTAACAAGGATTGATGGAGTAATTTGACGGGAAATACTTTCCCTCTCTTATACTTCTCTCTCTCTCTCTCTCTTACTCTAGAAGTGTCAGGAATTAAGCTCAAAATGAGCTATTACACAAGATATAACGACAGGGGGTCGGGTTTAAAACTTAGAAAACTGGAGCCCCGACTCAAATCTACGGTCGCATTTGTGATCGTAAAGCTGACATGCGATCCGCGGAATGGACCGTAAAATACTCCCCAAAACCTAAAGACATTGTTTGGGTATGCGACGGAAATGCGGTCTGCATACCCGTTATGCGGTCGCATAATGCACCACAAAAGTGACCTTTACAAAAATCCCAAGGGGATTATGCGACGACTATGCGGTCCGTATATCAATTATGTGATCGCATAATTGACTGCATAGTTGACCTCAAATTTTCCCAACACACTGACTCACTTTGCGGCAGATATGCGGTCTGTATACCTGATATGCGACCGCATTCTAGACCGCATAATTGCACTTTTCTGGAAAACATTGATTCTTGATTTTTAAATGCATAGATCTATACAAAAGGGTCCGATCTGTTACATATTCCTAACACATATTCCTAATTTGGCACTACGAGCTTTTGAGTTTTGAGTACAAGTTTTTCACGGGGCCTTACATCATTCCTATGGCAGTTTCCTATTCTTCGGAGTGATTGATACAGATCGATATCCGTGAGATCGTTCTCCTTCATGGTGTGCCTGTATCAATCATTTCTGATCAAGCTACGCAGTTTACCTTACATTTCTGGAGGTCAGTACATCGTGAGTTGGGTACGCAGGTCGAATTGAGCACAACATTCCATCCTTAGACGGACGGACAGTTTGAGCATACTATTCAGATCTTAGAGAATATGTTTCACACATGCGTTATTGATTTTGGAGGTTCTTGGGATCAGTTCTTACCATTAGCGGAGTTTGCCTACAACAACAGTTATCAGGCGAGCATCCAGATGGCTCCCTATGAGGCATTGTACGGTAGACGGTGTCGATCGCCGATTGGATGGTTTGAGTTGAGGGAGGCTCAGTTATTGGGCAAAAATTTGGTACAGGATGCCTTGGATAAGGTTAAGATCATTCAGGATAGACTTCGTACAACTTAGTCCAGGAAAAAGAGTTATTTCGTTCGTAAGGTTCGTGATGTGGATTCATGGTCGGAGAGAGGGTGTTGCTTCGGGTGTCGCCCATGAAGGGTATGATGCGGTTTGGGAAGAAGGCAAGTTAAGCCCTAGGTTCATCGGGCCTTTTGAGATTCTGGATCGAGTGGGAGAGGTGGCTTACAGACTTGCGCTGTCACCAGGCTTATCGACGGTCCATCCAGTGTTTCATGCGTTCATGTTTTGAAAGTATCACGGTGATCCATCCCACGTATTATATTTCAGCACTGTCCTGTTGGACAATGATTTGAACTACGAGGAGGAGCCAGTAGCTATTCTAGACCGGCAGGTTCGTTAGTTGAGATCACAGAGTTATCCTTCGGTTCATGTGTAGTGGAGAGGTTAGCCTGTTGAGGCAGGTACCTGGGAGTCCGAGTCTGATATGTGAAGTAGATATCCCCATCTTTTCCCTAGATCAGGTACTTTTCTATGTATGTTCGAGGACGAACGATTATTTTAGAGGTGGAGAATGTGATGACCCAAAGGTTATCCAATATTTTAGAACTCGATTTCGTGTTCCGATGCCTTCAAAACCTCATTTTATTCCTCCTCAATTTGCGTGCATAGTTCGGGCACATTTTCAAAAAACCTTTATGTGGAATTTGAGAATATAATAATTTTTGGCTTAAAAAGTTGATTTTAGTTGATTTTGGTCAATATTCTGAGTAAACAGATCCGGACCCATGTTTTGACGGTTTCGGAGAGTCCATAGTAAAATATGAGACTTGGGCGTATGCCCGAAATCGAATTCCAAGGTCCCTAGCCTGAAAATGAATTATTTGATGAAAATTGTTAAACTAAAATTATAATAGTTTTGAGAAATTAGCTAATAGTTGATCTTGTTGGTACCGGACCCATATTCTGGTTTTGGAGCCCAGTACAGGTCTATTATGATGTTTACATCTTATCCGTGAAATTTGGTAAGAAATGGGACCGATTTGACGTGGTTCGGACCTTTGATTGAGAAAATAGAAGTTTTGAAACTTTCTAGAAAATTTCATGCAATTTGATGCTAAATTCTTAGTTCTAGGTGTTATTTTGGCAATTTGATTGCCTGAGCAAGTTCATATGAGGTGTTAAGACTTGTATGCGTGTTTTATTTGGAGCCCGAGGGCTCGGGTGAGTTTCATATAGGCTACGGGATGGCTAGACTTAGAAAAAAGACCTGGTGTTGGTTAGTTGCAGAAATTGAAGGTCTCAGATCTTAGGAGTGCGAACGCGGAGTGAAATTTGTGGATTGCGGTAGAAGAACGTGGCCGCAGTGCGGACTTTGCGGACCGTGGTAGGGTAAGGCTCAGGTTGCACGGTCGCACCCATAATATCGCGGACCGCTCCCGGAATTTTGCAGACCGCATAATGCAGATCAGAGGGGTGCTACATAAACGGGATTTTTTATTTATTTTATAATTTTTCAAACCCTAAAACATAAGAGGCGATTATCCAAACATTTCTTCGTCCCCAACTCATTTAATTCATTTCTTTCACTCTTTTACTTCTTTTTCCTATATTTCACCTTAGAATCTAGGGTTTTCATGTTGGAATTGGGAATTTTGGGTAGAACTTAGGAATTTCAAAATTTGGGGATTTAGACCTCAAATTGAGGTCGAATTCCAAAACCAATTGTATATCCAAGCTCGGGGGTGAATGGGTCATCAGGTTTTGGTTTGAATTTTGGGTTTGGACCAAGCAGGACCGGATGTTGACTTTTGTTGACTTTTTTCAAAAATGACCTAAATTTAATTCTTTGCTATCATGGGTAGTTCCTAAGGCTTAAATTAAATTGTTTGATTAGTAATTACTAGATTCTATTAGTCCGGAGGCTAGTGTGAAAGGAAAGGCGGTGATTGAGCTTTGAGTTTGGCCGTGGTAGCGAGGTAAGTGTTGTGGCTAACCTTTGCTTGAGGGATTAGGTATTGTTGCCCTATTTGCTGTGTGTTTGGCTGTTGAGTACGACGTATAGGTGAGGTGACGAGTAGCTATACGTTGTTGTCGAGTCATAGCATGCGAGTTAATCTTATTCTTGTAACTATTGTACTCTTGATCATATATTTCATGTTTAGACTTGTTATTCCATGTGTTGAGCCACTCTTATCATGTTTTTACGAGAATGGGTACTTTAGTATTAACTCATAGTTGAGGCTAGAGTTGTGCAAATTAAATATCTTATTAAGACTGATTCTTGATATTTCTATCTCTCTATTATTATCGTTCATTGCCTTGATGAGGGAGAGTGTTAAAGTACGAAGGGTGATGTCGTGCAATGTTTTGTGAGTGAGTGATAATGCACGAAGGGTGATGTCGTGCCACATTCTGTGAGTAATAATGCACAAAGTGTGATGTTGTGCCATGTTATGAGAGAGTTAATGCATGAAGGGTGATGCAGTGCTATGTTGTGAGAGAGTTAATGCAGGAACGGTGATGCCGTGCCATTTCTATTGTTTTCTTATGGTGAGGACGAGAGTAAAAGCATGAAAGGTGATGCCGTGTACTTGTTTGTTATGATATTACTTTCGTTGGTTCAAAGCATATTATTTATTGTGTTTCTTCACTGTACTACTTTCAGGATTTTGATATTCCCCCCAGCATGTTTTCCCTCATCCCGTTATTATCTGCTTAATTTCGATTGTTGTTATTTTCTCGTATATGATTTAACTGCATAGGTTCATGTTATTGTCGTGTCCTAGCCTCGTCACTACTTCGCCGAGGTTAGGCTCGGCACTTACTAGTATATGGGGTCGGTTGTACTGATACTGCACTCTACACTTTCTGTGGAGATTTCCGTACTGGACACGTTGATTAGAGTTGGGTTGCTGCCTTCAGTCCATCAGGAGACCCAAGGTAGATCTGTCGGCGTTCGCAGACCCTGAAGTCCCCTTCCATCTATCCTAGTTTCCTTGTTTTCTTTTATTTCGGGAACAAATATATTTTCTTTAAATCAGTATTTGTAGTGACTCTTAGAAGTTCGTGGATTGTGACACCAGATTTTGGGTAGACATGTATTAGTATTTAAATTATTATGAGATTCCGCACTTCCTTACTCTGTTTTGGTTTAATTATTGTTATATTTACTGATTCGGATAGTATTTAGCGTTTTAAAACTTTATCAGTTGGCTTGCCTAGCATTCTAAAAAGGTTATGCGTCATCACGATTCCGACGGTAAAAAATCCGGGTCGTGACATTACCTAACTTGCATAACGCTTTGAAGTTTTCTAGCACTTTAATTTAGGTGATTAAAGAGAAATCTTAGGCAATGGTACCACTAAATTGCATTGCTTGGAATTAGGGGTGTCAATAGATATTTTTAAACCAACTAAACTGACCGAACCGTACTGCACCACACTGATTTTTAGGTTTCTTGTAAAGAAACCGTTGGTTTTTATATAAATTTATAACTATACTAATAACTAGGGTAGGTTTTTTATTTTATAAAAATAAACCGAAAAAATACCGAACCATACCGAATAGATTTTATATGTGAAAAATATATTTATGTAGTAAGTTTAAAACTAATAAAGCATTAAATTTTTCATTGGGTCTTGGAATTATGAAAACTGTTATAAGCCACCAAGTAATTAAACTCAAAATACTAATTCCTAAAATCTATTATGCGACTTATACTTAAACTAAGCTATTTCAAGTATCTTTATTAGCAAGACACAAAGTGTTCTAGCGATTTTGAGTAGCAAACTACAATGTATTGAATATGTTTCCCTTCATACAATTTAGATTTATCTTTTTGAATATTTAATATAAACTTTATTCTTGAGTCCCAGCTTGGTTAATATCTTTCCACTCGTTTCGAATAGTTGGTTTCTTTCACATTGCTGGCGAATAGTTGATAGATTTATCTTTTTGAATATTTCATATTTTTTTTAATTCATCTAGTAAAAATATCTAGAAAGTTTTGCTAAGTCCTATAAAAGAACATATGTTATTGCATTCTACTTGTACTGGTGAGTTTCACTTGATATTTAAAAAAAATACCGAAAATTAACCGTACTATACCGATATCGAAGTGAAGTCGACATGATTGGGACGGTTTCAAAATGTCTAATTTTGGTTATACATAATAGAATAACCAAAAAATTGGTATGGTATAAATTTTATGAAATAACCATCCGAATCGAACCATTGATACCCCTACTTGGAATGTTCTGATATCCAACACAAGAAATAGAATAAGTTAAGCAACAACTTCTTCCTTGTAAAAATAGGGAAAATTTCACATAAGAACAGCTAAGCTCGCCGCTTTTCAATTTTATAGCTCATATTTCAATTTACAATCAACTAGCCCAAAAATAATAGGCTAAGATTCAACATCCAACTCCAATAGGTTCTAGAAATTACTATTTAATTTTAAAAAAGGATTATTCAAGCTTTTAAGTTAATTTTTGAATCAGTAACTGTGACTCAAATATTAGTTCAACAAACCAAATCTATTTGGATGGTAAAAATTAAATTTTTACCAAGCTTAAACATGTGGGTTTAAATTTTGAATTTGATTTTATCAAAAATTTGGAGTGGGTGTTATTTAGACTTGTTAGAAATAGTATAAGGATGTTGTATATAAAATTTGAAGTCATTTAATGGAGATTGGACAAGTTTTGAACAAGAATTGCAACTGGAAATCGTGGAAGATGTTCGTCTACAGACGCTTGTATAAAGGTGTATAAAAATGTATAATAATATATAAGATGTGTTTATACTATGGCTGTCCAACGGGACGGGATGGCCCGTCCCGTCTCGCGTCCTATCCCGGTCCCGTCCCGTCCCGGTCCCGTCCCGTCCCGCTTCAAGTTAGATGTGATGGGCCAATGTTAAACGGGACACAGGACGGGACGGGACGGCCATTTCGTCCCGTTTGTCCTGTCCTGTTTCATCCCGTTTCATCCCGTCCCATCCCGTCTCGCATCCCGTCCCGTCTCGCGTTCCGTCCCGTCTAGCGTCCCGCTAGAATTTTTTTATTTATTTAAAAACTAGCCGTTTGGCAACGGCTTAAATGTCAAATATAGTCGTTGCCAACGGTCATACAGCCCC
>MU699077.1:0-12546 GCA_026770625.1 Nicotiana glauca | reverse complement strand
CTAATATAACATCGAAATCCACCATGTCTAAAAGCAATAAATCAACATGGGTCTCAAGACCCTCAAACACTACCATACAGGAACGATGAACTCGGTCGACCACTATAGAATCACCCACCGGTGAAGATACATATATAGGAATACCCAAAGCATCACTAGGCATAGCCAGATAGGGTGCAAAATAGGACGACACATATGAATACGTAGACCTAGGGTCAAATATCACTGAAGCATCCTTATCACAGACCAGAATAGTACCTGTAATCACAACATCTGATGACTCAGCCTCTGGCCTAGCTGGCAAAGCATAACAACGGGGTTGGGCCCCACCTCCCTGAACCATGTCTCTGGGACGATCGGCTACTGGCTGACCTCTACCTCTGTCGGTCTGAGCTCCACCTCTATGATCTCTACCTCCACCTCTATGGCCTCTACCCCTGCCTCTAGCTGGCTGGGCAGGCTGTGGAACCTCCGGTGCCTGAATCATAGCACGAGAACCCTGATGCTGAGAGCTGTCAGAAGCTCGAGAGCAATACCTGGCAATGTGTCTCATGTCGCCACAAGTGTAACAAGCCCTAGGCTGCTGAGAATAACGGAGTGGTGGTGCACTGATAGGCTGCCAATCAGAGAAATGCTGCTGAGAACTACCACCGCCTAGAGTACCATGAGAAACATGGAGCGCTGACTGAAAGGGCCTCGGAGGGTGGCCTCTACCGTAAGAATCCCTACCTCCAGACGAGATACCACTGAACCTACCAGAATGACGAGGCCTCTTATCCGACACCTGACTACCTCCCTGTGTAAGGGCCATCTCAACTCTGCGGGCCGCATTGGCCGCCTCCTGAAAGGAAATCTCACTACCAGCTCCCATGGCCATCTAGAGATGGATTGGCTGAATCAATCCATCAATAAATCGCCGCACCCTCTCTCGCTCTGTGGGGAGTATAACAATAGCATGGCATGACAAGTTAATAAACCGAGTCTCATACTGTGTAACTATCATAGAGCCCTGCTGGAGGCGCTCGAACTGCTTGCAAAGTGCCTCCCGCTGAGTGACTGGGAGAAACTTCTCCAAAAACAACTCCGCGAACTGATCCCATGTCAATGCTGGAGACCCTGCTAGTCTAGATAGGCAATAATCCCTCCACCAAGTCTTGGCGGATCCTGCAAGCCGAAAGGTGGCGAAGTTGACCCCATTGGTCTCCATAATACCCATAGTCCTAAGGATCTCATGGCAGCTGAATGGGAAATCCTGTGGATCCTCTGATGAAGTACTGCTGAATGTGGTGGTGAAGAGCTTGGAGAACCGATGAAGTCTCCACAAAGCATCCGAAGACATAGCCGCTCCATCGCCGGCCTGGGCTGCAATGCCTGGCTGAGCTGTCACAACTGGCTGAACCACTGGGACATGAGCCTGGGGAGCTACCAGCTCCGGAGTACGCGTAGTGGGAGTCTGAACTCCTCCCCCAGCCTGAGATGTGGATGGTGCTACAGGAAGCAAACTCGCTCTAGAGACACTCTCCATAAAACCTGTCAATCTGATTAAAGCATCTTGAAGATCTGGGGTGACCATGACCCCTCCTGGGACCTGAGCTGGGCCCAATGGAGCTGATGGGGATGGAACCTCCTCATCATAGTCAATATGAGGCTCCACCTCTGGGACTGCTGCCCGGGGCTGAGCTCTGCCCCTGCCTCGGCCTCTGCCCCTCGCAGGAGCTGCTGCTGGGGGCTCGGGCTGCTGCGCGGTAGAAGAGAAAGCATGTGTCCTTGACATCTGCGAAAGAACAGAGTAGAAAGTCATTCAGTATTTGAGAAACAGAATCGCACGACAAGAAAGAACAAAAGAGAAACTTTTCCTAAGTCCGTAGCCTCTAGGGGATAAATACAGACGTCTCCGTACCAATCCCTCAGACTCTACCAAGTTTGTCCGTGAGTAGTGAGACCTATGTGACCTAGAGCTCTGATACAAACTTGTCACGATCCGGATTTTCCACCATCGGGAGTCGTGATGGCGCCTACTATCGGAGCTAGGCAAGCCAAATATTCAAAACCTTTCACTGATGACATTTTAACAATATAAATAAACGAAGGCATGTTAGTTAAAGCGGAAGACTTTAAACTTATATAACTGAAATAAAATTTACGGAAATAGAAACACATTTCTACCCAGAGTCTGGTGTCACTAGCTCACGGACTGCTATAGAGTACTAAAAACAAGTCTGAAATGATATTACATACTGTTTGTCTCGAAACAAAGAAAACAAATTAAAACATAGAAGGGACTTCTGCCTGCGAACGCCAGCAAGGCTACCTCGTGAGTCCCTGGACTGAAGACAGCTCCCGAGCAATCCTACTGCTGCTGTCCAAAAGCTGCTCCTGGATCTGTGCAAAAAGATGCACAGAGTGTAGCATCAGCACAACCGACCCCATGTGCTGGTAAGTGCCTAGCCTAACCCCGGCGAAGTAGTGACGAGGCTAGACAGGACCTACCAAAAACAACCTGTGCAGATATATATATATACAAAGGCAATGGAAATAATAACAGAAAATATCAAATAAAACTGGGAATGTGGCATGCTCGGGGAATACAATGAGAACAGATCCACGGATATAACAACGAAACTACATCAATACTATGACTCATATAAGTGGTCGGCGTGCCACACGATCCCATAGTATATATTTATAACTGGTCGGTGCGCCACACGATCCCATTCCATAATTCATAAGTGGAAGGCATGCCACACGATCCAATTTCATAATTCATAAGTGGACGGCGTGCCACACGATCCCATTTCATAATTCATAAGTGGACGGCGTGCCACACGATTCCATTTCATAATTCATAAGTGGACGGCGTGCCGCACGATCCCATATCACAATGAATAATACATATAATCTTTCTAGAGGAGGCCCCATTAGGGGAATTCAACAACATAACGATTTAACCCGGCAAGGGTACAACTAACAACCCAAATATCCCGAAGGAAGAATCCATATAACTCTTAAATCCCGGCAAGGGAGCAACAACAATAATAGACTACGCGTCCCGGCAAGGGAATAATCACAACACTTCTTCTTTTAATCACTTCTTTCTCAATTATCAATTTCTAGTTCGATCCAATGCTCCAATAATATACCAATCACAATTCTTCCTCAACCATTCCCATTATATGGAACTTATCAATTAAACAAGGAAGGTGTATCACAAAATCCGAGTCAAATACAATTAAGACTCACGGTCATGCTAGACTCCGGTGCATAGATAACCGTTACCATGCCTATACACCGTACTCCACATTTAGTATTTAGCAAATAATATCCTAGTCCTATTCCCTCAAGCCAAAGTTAGAACAAATAGTTACCTTGGTCCGAGATTAGCAATCAACTCTCTAATACCGCCTTTCCTCTACAATCCAACTCCGAAACAATGGTATCTAGGCATAATTAATTCAATAATATCAATAAAGGCTCAAAAATATAATCGCATAGCCTAGAAATGAATTTCCTAGCATTCTTCCAAAAATACCAAAATTCGACACCGGGCCCACATAGTCCAAACACGAGGCTCGGACCAAAACCCAATCACCCATAACCCCACGAGTTCAAATATGCAATTTATTTTAAGATTCGACCCCAAATTGAGGTTGAATCACCCAAAGATTCTCAAAACCCTAACTCTACCCAAAAACCTTAATTTCTACTTTGACTTCATGATTTAGGGCTAGGAAAGTTGCTAATTAATGAAGGAAAAGTGAAGAAAATGAGTGGGGAATTACCTACCCAAGTGGTCTTGAAGAATGGGGGCTTTAATGGCTTCCTAAAGCTTGGGAGAGAAGAGAGCTCGTGAGAAAAATGAAGAAATCCCGTAAGTTCTGATTCTTAAAATTAAAAATATAACTGGGCGTTTTTACCCTACGCGATCGCGACTAAGAGGATGCGTTCGCGATGAAGAGAAACTGGGGCCATCGCGTTTGCGATGGTTGGGTTGCGAACGCGTAGAAGAAAAGCTGAGGGGTCCTGAATATGTACTACGTGAACGCGGGAAGACCCACGCGAACGCGTTGAGTAGGCTGGTTAACTTACGCGTTCGCGAACTGAAGGATGCGAATGCGAAGAAGGGGGAATCAGAACTATGCGAACGCGTGAAGTGGGATGCGAACGCGTAAGAGGGGAACATCAAAGCACTACGAACGCGAGCCTGGGGCCGCTTTCGCGAAGAACAAAAATGTCTGTGTAAAAAATGCAGCAAAAAATCTGATCCTTTCCTAAGTGTAAAAACACCCCGAACCACCTCCAATTCACTCCCGAGCCCTCGGGGCTCCTAACCAAACACACACACTAACTCAATAACATCCTTCAAACTTAATCGAGTGATCAAATCGCCAAAATAACATCAAAATCAATGAATCAAGCCTCAAAATCATCATTTTTCATTTCAAACTTCTTAAACTTCTAACTTTAGATAATTAGGTGCGAAACACGTCAAACGACGTCCGATTTAGACCAAACTTCACAGAAAGCGCTTAACACATATTTAAGACCTGTACCGAGCGTTAGAACCAAACTACGAGCCCGATACCATAGTCTTTTAATCCATTTTCATTTCCATTTTCCTTAATAATTTTAGAAAAACAATTTAACAGAAAAATTTTTTTACTCGGGTTCTAGACCTCGGATTTTGACTCCGGGCACATGCTCGAGTCCCATATTTTTTTACGGACCCTCCAGGACCGCCACATCACGGGTCTTGGTCCGTTTACCCAAAACGTTGACCAAGGTCAACTTTAATCATATTAATATCGAAATTCTTCAAAGTTTTCACAGAATCCACATGTTTCAGCATAAAAGCTTTTCGGCTACGCGCCCGGACTGCGCACATAAATCGAGGCAACTAAAAATGAGGTTTTCAAGGCCTCGAAAGCACAGAATGAATGAGGAAACAGGTGATGACCCTTTGGGTCGTCACAGTCCAAAGCCATCAAAATGACAATATTTTTATTAAAGACTCAAGACATCAACATCACAAGGACAACCCCTTATCTTGCCTTTACCCTAAGGACCTTGCTACAACCAACCTAGAAACCATTAACTCCCCTTTAACACACATACACCCTTGGGCAATAACTCTTACCAAACAAAAGCATGTGATAGCCCCTTAGAAATAGCAGTTGTACCATCGAAGGACAAAACCAAGGAACAATCTATGGACATAGACTCAAATATACCTTCAAAAAGCCAATCTCCCTCATTAATGCAAAACATCAGTAGCCCACAAATCATCACCTCCAATCTGCATCTACATGCCTCAAGCCCCCTACAACAAAAACTAAGTACAATTCAACCTCACTCCTTGTCAACCTCAAGTCATAACACCATCAATGAACAAGACATCTTGACTCCTAGGATGGACAAAATTTTTTCAGCACATAATGGCCTCTCTACATTAGCAACGGATACAAATAACTACATATCCGCTAGTAGAAATTCCAACACTCCAAAAAGACTCAACCCAAAGTAAAAACAAAATGCAAGATGCCAAGGCTACCATACAACCACAACAGGAGGTACCCAAGGCCACGAAGGAATGTTTGGACGAGGCCACAACGCCCAAACCAATCCCAAGCCCCTTTTATAACGACATGACCGGTCGTTTTGAGCCCTAGCATGTCATTCAGTAGTCTGAGGCCATGAGCAACTTCATTTCAGGTATTGTGACTTGTTCGCATGGTCGGAATTTAAATTCAGGAAGATCGGAGTTAAATTTAAATGAAAATTCTCATTTGAGAAGCTTAAAGTTGAAAGAATGAACTAGGATTGGAATTTTGAGTAAACGACCTCGGAATCAGGATCTGAAGGTTCCAGCAGGTTAGTATGATGATTTAGGACTTGGACGTATGCTCGGATTGGGTTTTGGATAACCCGGGGCGTTTTGGCGCCTATTGTGGAAGTTAGCATTTTAGAAGGAATTTCTTAAGTTTGGCTTGAAGTGCATTTCAGTTTTATCGATGTCCGTTTGGGATTCCAAGTCTGGGAATAGCTTCGTATGGGGATTCTGGAGTTGGGAGCGCGATCGGAAGTGAATTCGAAGGTCCGTAGGTCCTTTTGGAGCAATTTGGCTAAAGTTAGAATTTGAAGGTTTTTTAGAAGTTTGACCGGAGGTTGACTTTTGATATCAGGTTCGAAATCCAATTTCGAAAGTTAGAGTAGGTCCGTAATGTCAAATATGACTTATGTGCAATTTGAGGTTAATCGGACATGATTTGATAGGTTTAAACATCGAAAGTAGAAGTTGAAAAGTTCAAAGTTCATAAAGCTTGAATTGGGGTGTAATTCATGATTTTAGCGTTGTTTGATATGACTTGAAGCGTCGAGCAAGTCCGTAATGTGTTTTGGGATTGGTTGGTATGATTGGTTGGGGTCCCGGGGGCCTCGTGTGAGTTCCGGGTATTTATCGGATCAAAAATTGATTTTGAAGAAGTGCTGAAGCAGCTGGTATCTGGAATTTCTGCTTCTGCGGAAATGGGACCGCAGAAGCGGAGAAGAAGACGCAGAAGTGGAAGAGAGGGCTTTGGGAAGGACCGCAAATGCGGTCAGGCTCCGCAAAAGCGGAACCGCATCTGCGGTGGTATGATCGTAGAAGCGAAAATGGGGCTAAGCCAGGGAAGCCGCAGAAGCAGCCTACTGTCCGCAAAAGCGGAGCTGCATAAGCGGCTATAATTTTGCAAAAGCGGAAATGACTGGAGGCAGGGGCTTGTTTTAAATCGGTATTTTGGTTCATTTCACCCATTTTGCATGGCTTGGGGGCGATTTTTGGAGAGCTTCAAGGAGGGATTTCATCATCAATATTAAGGTAAGTCACTCCTATTCATTTGGCGATTTTTGGAGAGCTTCAAGGAGGTATTTCATCATCAATATTAATGTAAGTCACTCCTATTCATTTCCAAATTAAATACAAGACTATACCATGGATTTAGGCATGAAAATTAGTATAAAAATTGGGATTTTGGTGGGAAACCTAGAAAAAATTATATTCTTGGAATTTAGTCACGATTTTGAGTATGGAATTAAGAGAAAATCATATATTTGAGTTCCTAAGGTCATGGGTAACCTTTATCTTCGAGAAATTTTGAATTCCGGGCACGTGGGCCCGAGGGCATTTTGGTCGACCTTTCGTTCGGAGTTAAGAATTGTTATAAATTGGGTTGTAAAGTATAGTTGAGCATATACTAATGGATTTGTATGATCATTGGCTAGTTTTGGTGCATTGTGCATTGGTTCAAGCCTTCGAAAGGATGTAGAATGCCGGTTATGAGTCTTCGGAGCGAGGTGAGTCTCCTTTCTAATCTTGTGAGGGGGAATTTACCCCATAGGTGAAGTGATTGATTATGTGCTCCTATTTGTGGGGGCTACATACGCACGAGGTGACGAGATTCCGTGCGTAGCTACTATTATGCTATTGTCCGGGTAGTTAGGACCCATCAGCATGTTGTACTTGAATTAATTATGAACCCATCGATGACTTGGAAGGTTTAAATCACCTTTGATTAGTAAACGAATTAAAAAAAGAAACAGATTAAACATCATTTCCTGAATTTGTCAAACAGAGAATTGGCTTATTTGGATAATTATTCCTCGATAAAATTCTAATTGGCTATCTGAGAATGTATCTTACGTGTACCTGCGTCGCATGGATGATTCGCGAGCAGGGTGATTGATCGCATTAAACTAATAAATGGAATTCTAAAAAGACTTAAGCTTCATTTTCTCAAATTATTAAAGAGAATTGGCCTTTCTTGGATAATTTCTCCATGTTGACTTCTTGACTGATTGTCTGTCTGTGTGTGTTTATTTTGGAATGGGCCGAACGCCTCGGCAGATTAATAGATGCATCTATAGGCGCGCTGTCGACCCTCGGTAAGTGCACATTTATTTATATTGGATCGGGCCGTCGCCTTGGTATGACTTGCGCATGCTTGTATTGCTGCCTGGACTTATTTAAGTTGTTACATGCCTCACTATGGTTCGAGATCATTTTGTTAATAATGAAAAGAAATCTTGGAAATATCCTATGAAGGAATTATGTGTTTACTTGTTTTCTCTATCTGGATTGACATCATGTCTAAAAATATAAATCCACTGTTTATGATGTATATTAAGGATAAATAATCGTTGGACCATTAGAGTGTGTCAAAGTTGACCATCTCGTCTCTACCCCTTCGGGATTAGGCGAGACACTCACTGAGTACACGTTGATTACGTACTCATACTACACTTCTGTGCATTTTTGTTGCACAGGTATATATACCTCTAGCAGCCTATTGGGCGTAGCAGCATGGATGACGTTAGGACTAGGTGAGCTGCATCATTTGAGGCAACCGCAGCTAGAGTAGTTCCTTCCAATGTACTGTATTTACTTTTCGTCCACTGTACTCCAGGCGGATGTTGTATTTTATTTCTCTTATCAGTAGTTGCTCATGTACTTGTGACACCGGGTTTCTGGGATGGTTTACAACTGANTAAAAGAGGAATTAATTGATGAGTTAGTTGGCTGGCCTGACAGAGGTGTCCGGCGCCACCACGACCCTTAGTGGATTTTGGGTCATGACACCTCTGATCTTCACTACAATACCTACACAACCGGACCATGCTCCCCAATCTTGGTTGGAATGGGGTCTCATGGGACATGCTTTGAACATAAGCCTACAACTAGAAGGGAGGGATCTAATAGTCCAAATTGGGGATCTATCATACCTAGCTAAGATTGTAACGGAAGGGATGCAACTAGGCCTAAACAATGCTATGATTCGCCCATGGATGAGTCCCCAACAACCCTACCCCATGCAAATAAACCTAGGTCCACACCCCTCACCATGGAGCTCCCATGCATGGCTCCAACAGCCCACGTTCAGCATACCCAACCCCAAACTACCCATGTACTCGTCCCATGCAAATCCCCAAAACCTAGCTCCTACCCTCCAAGCTACCCAAGCCCAACTAAACTCTTAACCCAACAACAACACTCCTATAACCCCGCTGCCCAGAATAATACCACCCTCACCCTTTGAAAATTCGGACCAAGCACAGATGACTACTCCAACTCTATAAAATCCGAGCCAAACTGTGATAGAAGAGGAGGAAGAAGAGGAAGAAATCCCAACATAAAGAATAGTGGAGCATGGAGTGTTAAGATACCCAAAAACAATGGCCTTCCAAGCAAGAAGAGAAAAAAGATTCATCTTAAGTTGCCCAGTGGATTTGAGGAAATGCTCCATCTCCATCAGGAAAGTGAATCCCCCAAGCCTTTATCAACATGCAGTGGTGTTAGTACCACAATGTTTACTCACTATTGGACTCAAATGGAGGGCATGAGAAGCAGCCACAGCCCCACCAATAGCCGTGAAAGGGGAGTACCAAGCAGAAACATAAGTATGAATATGATCATTTGGAATTGTCGAGGCGCAAATAGCGCAGAATTTAGATGAGCCTTTAGAGCCATGCTCGATTATCATCGTCCTAGCATAGTGGCATTGCTAGAAACTAAAATAGAGGATCACCATGTCTTGTTCCAAGATTTAGGGTACTCTAGTCTCATCCAAATGCCTGCTAATGGAAACTCGGGAGGCATCGTACTCATGTGGAACAATGGAGATACAATGGTCGACCAAATTGGTGGAACGGATCAAGAGATACACGCCATGGTAAAGGTACGAAATTCATCAAAAAATTGGTTATGTTCTATTATATATGCTAGTAACCTCTTGGAAGAAAGATCAATTCTTTGGCATAACTTAAAAACAGTAGCAAAAAATTATAAAGGTCCATGGCTAGTCGCGGGAGACTTTAATGAAGTCATTTGTGCCTCGGAAAAACTTGGAGGCTTACCCATTAATTATAATAGAGTATCAAAGTTTTTAGATTGTATGAACCAATGTGGCCTTGTAGATTTAGGGTTTAAAGGGTCAAGGTTTACTTGGACTAATAAGAACAAAAATTACAAAAACATAATTATGGAGCGGCTCGATAGATGCATTGCGAACATGGAATGGTTAGAACTATTCCAATATGCTAATGTCAAGCATCTAACTAGAAGCCATTCGGACCATTCCCCAATTAAACTAGAATTTTTTAAAAGTTTCTCTACTAACAACAATATCTTTAGAATAGAAACTATGTGGCTTTCCCACCCCACCTTTAGAACACTAGTAAATAACTCTTGGTCTGACCAACCAAATATCACTAAAGCCATAGAGAACTTCTGCTCAAAAGCTATTGAATGGAATAAAAATACTTTTGGTAACATCTTCAAATAGAAGAGCAAAAATACTAGCTAGACTAAATGGCAACGAACATCACAGAACTGCCCCCATAGTCAATTTCTCATAAACCTGTAAAACGAACTCTTACACGAATAAAATATAGTACTCAGGCAAGAGGAGGATTTTTGAAAGCTTAAATCTAGGGTTCAATGGATCCAGGATGGCGACGCCAACACAAAATTTTTTCATATCACCACCATGCAAAGAAGAAGGAAAAATAGAATTATTTTCTTAAAAGACGAAGCACGGAATTGGATCCAAGATCAAAAACCCATCAAGGACCTTATTACTGACTGTTATAAAAAACTTTATACCACGGGTCATAACCAATCCCTTCTCAATAATATTCACCTATCTTACAACTCTATAACTAGTGACCAAGACCATCCATACCTTAGTAGTATTCCCTCTACAGAAGAAATAAAAAGGGTATTAGATTCTTTTCAACCCTATAAAGCTCCGGGGATGGATGGGATTCATCCGTTCTTCTACCAAAAATACTGGAGGGAGACAAGCAACCATCTCATTAATTTTTGCCAAGATTCCTTCTCAGCAAAAAAAATGCTCAAGAGCATGAATAACACTCTAGTCTGTCTAATACCAAAAGGTCAAAATGCTGAAACTATCAGACAATTTAGACCTATAAGCCTTTGTAACACGGCCTATAAGGTCGTCACCAAGATTATTGCTAACCGCATTAAAACATTCCTGCCCACTCTCATCCACCCTACACAAACTAGCTTTATTAAAGGTAGAAGGGATGCGGATAATGTCTTAATCATAAATGAGGTCCTAGACCACTTCAGGAAAATTAAAGGGAAAAAGTCAAAAATGATGATCAAAATAGACCTGGAAAAAGCCTTCGACAAAATTGAATGGTCCTTTATTAGGTTTTTCCTAAACTCCCTAAACTTCCCTCCTGACCTCGTAGATCTCATAATGTCCTGCATCTCTACCACCACCACGACTATTCTTATCAATGGAACAAGAACGGATTTCTTTGAACCATCTAGGGATATTAGACAGGGGGACCCCCTATCCCCATATATTTTCATCAGTTGCATGGAAATTCTCTCTAGGTTAATCGACCACGAAATCGATTTTAAAGATGGACCCCAATCAAAATAACTCCCAAAAGCCGGGAGCTATCCCACCTTTTCTTTGCTGATGATCTTATCCTCCTAGCAGAAGCCAACCAAAAGAGCTATAACTCTATCGTAGACACTATTAACAAATTCTGCAATGCTTCTGGGCAAGCTATTAATTTTGAAAAATAAAAAATTATGTTCTCAAGGAATACCCCTACGGATCAAAAAGATCGCATCTGCTTTTCAATGAGATATACGAATAACTTCGAAAAGTACCTAGGATTCTCTATGCCCAATACCAATCCTACAAAAAAGACTTCCAATTTGTCCTAGATAGACTGAACAATATACTAACAAGCTGGAAAACTAAATTCCTTAATATGGCAGGTAGGACAACTCTCATAAAAGCTACCCTAGCCGCAATCCCGAACCACGTCATGCAGATTTATGATCTCCCCAAAGCTATTCTCAATAAGATATATTCTATTCAAAGAAACTTCCTATGGTGTAGCACGGAGGAAAAAAATAAATGTCATCTTGCAAAATAGAGCATAGTCACGACGCCTAAAAATCAAGGGTGCCTAGGTATTCCTAATACCCATTGGAAAAACTCCTCTTTCAATGCAGCGTTAGCTTGGAAATATAGAAAAAAGAAAGATGACCTATGGGCCAAAACTATTCATAGTAAATATAACCATAGGAAAAGCAAGAATATAGGTTCCCACACTTGGAAAGTAATTAAAAAGGGTGCGGAAATATGCAACGTCAACACCAAATGGCTAGTAGGTGATGGAACAACCATTAATCTATGGCATGATAAATGGATAAATCAATTAGGAACGCTTAGAGATTCCATCCAAGGCCCCATCCCAGCTGGAGAGCTTGACCAAAATCTCTCATGTTTTATTAAAAATGGAATATTCGACCTTAGAAACTTATCCTTTGAACTCCCCCCGGACATTGTTTCTAAGATAAACTGCACCTACATAAAACAAACTGGAACCATTGCGGACTCATACACCTGGAACTCTAAGGATCACAACTATTTCTCAATTAAAGTTGCTTATTGTAAGCACGTGATTTTTGCCCTATATGAGAAATACTCCCAAAAATTTCAAAATAAAATAGTTTTGGGTTGT
>MU699075.1:15339-40988 GCA_026770625.1 Nicotiana glauca | reverse complement strand
AGAATAATATTTGGGTTCAAACGACCCATTTTTAGGCCTAAAATTCGGATAACCCAATACCCAAGCCCAATACCCAAGCAAGCCCACTACCCTAAAACCTAGATTTTAGAATACACCTAAATAATACCTATACTACAAGATATACAACAAAAAAAACCAACGCCTGAAAATTGAAGGAGCTGCACACAAAAACCTAACCCCTAGAACCCCTTAACCTTCAGCCAACCTCACACCACCCTCACTGCACGAAGCCGCCGCCAGCCTCACCTTCTCGCCACCACGCCTCTCCTCGTCGTCAACCACCAACAGCCCGTCTCCCTCACGTCCAAGCGATCACTGAACCCTTAAGCTTCGACTAGCAGCTGTTGTCCCCCTCATCTCCTGAACTCACAAGAAAATAAGAGAACAACACCCAAAAAACCTAGTAGTAACAGTGACCAAACCCGCCCGCAATGGCAACAGTTACCAAAGCGTCGTTGTCCTTGCCCAAACGATCCTACGCTGCCAGCGAACGCTACTGCTGTCACGTCCTTCCCGTCCTCGTCTATCCTCTCCATTTTTTTTTCACTGTTACATCACAGGAAACGACGAGGCTCCAGGTCTATTTCCGGTTGAAAACTCTGCTCTTCTCTCCCTATCGTTCGTTTCCTTTCTCTGTTACTGCTGCGCCGGAAGGTGACAGATCCGGCGAGAGTCCGGCAAGTTTCGAGGTCTGGTGTAACTCCGTTCGTGGTTTCCGACGAGGCTCTGGTTCTACAATTTGAGGACATCATTTGGTCAGTGTTTTATGAATTGTTACGACTATAAATGTCTATTCTTATTGTTAAACTCAGATCTTTATTTTTGCACTTTATTTGCTTTGGGATTGTGCCTTATCTGAAGTAAACTATAGTAAGCATGTTTGAGTATTATTAGTAGTATAATATAATACTGTAGCGATTTGTTTCCCTTCATTTAACTCTTTGTGCTATGAGTTATTTGTTTGTGGTTTGATGGAGCAACAGATTGTTGTGGTCTCTACTTATTTTACTTATTTCGTGATCGTTGATTTGGGATTAGATTGTTTGAATTATCATGGATTAAAGACACAGGCTGATTGCTTAAGAGTTGATTCTTGAAGAAATATTTACCTACTTGTTTTAATGAAGATAATATTGTGTTTCTTGCCAAGTTACAGTACTCGCGTTGCAATTTAATTTAGGAAAGAGTTTCGTTAGCATTCTTGGGCTGTTCCTCTCTTGTTTTGTTACAGTGCTTGTGGTTGCGTATGCGTTCGCGTAACGTGGCCATGATCCTAAATTAATTGGGAGTACGCGTTCGCGCAACTTCGATCATTCTTTTCTTACTGATAAAATGGGTTTTTGGGCCTTCCAGGTTAAGTAGCATACTTGAATTAAGAGGTTCTCCTCTTGTTAAAGCGTGAACTTGAACTTGAGGCTCAAATTCCTTGATTACTTTTAATAACAACAATTTGCAATGCTAATTAATTAGGCCCTTTAGAGACAATACTTGATAGAAAATCGTAGTTCTTTTAGGTTGGCCTTTAAAATAAAAATAAGGTGCGCCGCGCCAAATAAAATACACAAATTGCGTGGCCCTATTTAATTACTTTATTAAAATATTTAGAATTCGGAACGTGCCATTTAGCGAATTTTCATGGCCTCCCGCAAAGTAGTAACACGTTAGTCACTTTAGGCGCGTTCTTTAATAATATTACCTTCCTAAATTCGGGTGTGCATTTCATGCGACCCATATCCAAATCCCAAACGTTGAATAAAATGTGTCGAGGATCCGGGTGTATTTCATGTGACGTGATCCAAAAATATATTTTAAACGGCGTTCAATTTTCTTAAATATTTAATTAAAAGCGGTAAATAATTCTAAAAAAATGCACAATAGGATAACATGTATTAAAATCAGATTTTTGCCAAATATAGCGGTTGAGCGACCGTGTTAAAACCACGGAACTCGGGAGTGCCTAACCCCTTCTCCCGGGTTACCAGAATTCCTTACCCGGATTTCTGGTTCGCGACTGTAATACAGAGTCAAACCCTTTCCTCGATTCGGGATTCAAACCGGTGACTTGGGACACCATAAATCTCCCAAGTGGCGACTCTGAATCTCTTAATAAACGAATCTCGTTTCGATTGTCCTTTAATTGGAAAAACTCCTTTTATTATGCCCTTCGCGAGGTGTAGTAGTGAAAAAGGAGGTGTGACAGCTCTGACGACTCTGCTGGGGATAAGAACCCATAACATTTTGTTCGGGGTTCAAAATTCGAGCTTAAATAAATTGTTGTATTTGGTTATATCTTATTTTTCCACATGTTTCCTACTTAATGTGCTAAATGTTTACCGTTTTGATATTATCTGAACTGTATATAAACTGTGTCGAAACCCTTCTCTTCTCACCTCTGGGGATGTGCTTACTGGTTGAGACTCCCTATTATGTTAGTATCAATACCCTGAAATAAGAAAGAGGCCGGACAAGTTACTAAGCCGGACGATCCCGCGGGTCCCCGGTACGTAGCCCCCTCCTCGACTCGAGTTGTCCGCTCAGGTACACAGTCTAGAACACATACCCAGGATTTGAACCTAGAATAACTTGACTTCATGCCGGATCCCTAGTAGGAACGCTTATCTGCATTACGTGCATTTTGACTTAGGGGACTCAACACAGGGGTTGGGTCCATCTAGGAAAAGTGCACCCAAAATAACAGACCATCTTAATGCATCCTATGTGCAACATGTCACATTTATTCAAGGGTAAAAGGATCATTTGGCGGACCAATGATAACTGAGGGCAAATGAAAAAAGAAAAAAAAAAGAAAAACAATGAAAAAAAATATAGTGAAAAATGAAAAACGATAAAAGAAAAAAAAAAGGGTGAGGTGTGAAAATAAAGCGAGTATGGCCCATTTATGTTTTTCTTTACATTTTGTTAAGGAAAAGGAAAAATATGAAAAAATTCAAAAAGATTTTGCATTGTGTCTAATCATTTTTCGAAAACCAAAAATCAAAGTAAAGGGGAAAAAGAAAATCCAAAAAGATTTTGCATGTTTCATTATTTTCAAGGAAAAGACAAAAAATATGTTTTCTCTAAATTAGCTGGGTTTTTTTATTCTCGTCCGTATTCAATCTGCCCGAACTACGCGAACCTGATTCTCGTCTCCCGGGGCGGGATACGTAGGCAACCCACATAGGGTCCGATCTTCCTAGTAAATCTTATGTTCTTGGCTTTGCGGGGTCTTAGTCAAATTTTGCACCCTTAGCCATCTTTTGGCTAAATAAGTCATTTTGCAAAAAAGAAAATAATCACAATCATGTCTTGTATGTGTCTAGTAGGGAATGTTATTGTCTCACATAGTGTTGGTTTAAGTGTTCTCATAGAGGTATGAATATACTAACCAGAGTTTGAGCAAGACAGATACACCAGGATCGCTGCATTCAGGAGTTGCTTAAGGAGATTTATAGTTATTTTTTAGCATGATTTTTTTTATGTCGTCTTTTACTTTCTAAGTTATGTACAATGATGTCAAGTTTTGTTATTGTACTTGTTATTTATATTTGACAAGGTGTGGTGTAATTCAAAATTCAAAAAAAAAAGGGAGATGTTGCATTTTATATTTTGTTATAAATTTTCTTTAGAATACTAGTTGTAGAAATGAAAAAATATTTTTAGGTGGTTCTTCCTTCAGGCAAGTAATATCTAGGATTTAAAATAGAAGGTGTTTTTATATTCTCTTTAACATATTAGGATAAAAATTCAAAAAAAAAAAAAGAAGAGAATTTTCCTTTAGTACCTTTAAAAGTTTTCTTTAAGGTATTAATCTCAAAAATCCAAAAAACAAAGAAGAGATTTTGTGTTTTACATTTCCGTTAGAAGTTTCCTTTAGAAATGAAAAAAAAATTCCTTTAAGGTAGTTTTCTTAGGAAATTAATATTTAGAACTCAATAAAAACAAATTGCTTTTATATTTCCTTTAGGATACTAGAACTAAAAATTCAAAAAATGTGATTTTTCTCTTTTGGTATCTCTTTACGAGTTTTCTTTAATATTTTAATTCCAAAAGCCGAAAAGATTTTCGTTTGAGGTTCCTCTTTGGAAATTAAAAAAAATAATAAAAAAAATTCATTTATTTTTACTAAAACTTTAGGACATTGTACATAATAGAAAAAAAAATTAATTTACTTTTTCTTTGGTTTATTTCCAGACTTTCTCTCTTAGTTAATTAAAGAATTTAAAATCCAAAAATATTTTTTTTATCTTCATCGTTTCTTGTTTCGAAATTTTTCCTCAGGATATGAAACGAAAATCCAAAATAGATTTTCTTTGATTTATTTTTATATTTTCTTCCTTAAAAAAACAAAAAAGAATCAAAAAATATTTTTCCCTTCTAAGATAGAGTATTTGTTTCAAAAGAAAAAAAAAATAGAAAAAATATGCTCGTTAAGCTTGAGTTTAGAATAGGTCATAAACATTAAGTCTAGAAAATTCCAGAAAAAAAAGAGAGGATTTGCTTCTTTTATTTCTCTTTTCTCATCAAAATAGTCATTAAGGTAGAAAAAAGAAAAAAAAAAGAAAAAGAAAAAGAAAAAAGAATCTCCATTTGTTTACTTTATTCTCGATCTTTCAGAACTACGTAAAGATCTGATTCATGTGGGGTCATGATACGTAGGCAACCTACATAAGGTTCGATCGAGTCATTTTTTTTATTAAAAGAAAGAAAAAGAAAAAGAAAAAAGGAAGGAAAAAAAAAAAGAAAAAAAAGGAAAGGAAAAAGAAAAGAAAAAGAGAGGTAGAACTGTGGGATGTGAGATGTCAGAGGAAAGAAAAGAGCGATAATCAGAAAGAAAAAGGGGAAGGAAAATGAGCGAGCAAACAAGTGCTAGAAAAGCAAAGAAAGGAGAGAGGTTGAAATGAACAAATTGGGATGACGCCAAGTGACCTTATGACCCTCGAAGTCATTCTAGAACCGTTAATTGTTGATAGGTGCATTGCACGCAATGTGATATTATTACCTGATAAATGCCCTAACGCTAACGTGATGGCTTCACTTTGTTGTACTCATAGCAGAAAGGTGGTTGGTTTGTGGTTTTTAAAGTGGTAACTCCTCTCTACAATACAACGACAAAAGGCAATGGCAGACAACAACAGAACTGGGTTGGTTGACACCGGGGCCCGAAAGCAATTGGTTGAACAGAATAGTGGGTTGGTTGAAGAGGTACGGATGTTAAGACAACACATGGCAGACATGTATCAGGCCTGGATGACTGGGAAGGCACCACCCCCGCCACCGCCGATTTTTCCAGATGCTGCCCTTACCCAAACTCCCAACACAATGCCAGATGATCCTCCATATTCTCCAGATACACCCGCTTATCACAACTTTTCCAACCACCCTGGTAGCTCCATCCCTCATCCTCCAATTACCTCTCCCCGAAATTACCCTCATGTCATATCCACTACCCCAAACAAAGAATACCCACTCAAAGCTCACAATGCCCAATATCACCCCCCAGAGGTTGCTCGCAAGGTCCTTAATTCATACAAGAGGTGCTCCCGGGATGAGCTTTATGCTGGAAATGAAAAGGTTACAGGAAGAGAAGGGCGAGATGGGGTACATAGGAAGTTGAAAAGCACAGGATAGTCCTTAAGGGACAAGCAAAGAGTGGGAGGTCAGGGTAGCATGACTTGCAAAGAACTGATTGTGCCACATGACGCCCGCCTTCCCGCAGGGTTCAAAGTACCAAATTTAACTTGTATGATGGGCGTGGAGATCCGGTGGCCCACCTGAGGGTCTATTGCAATGAAATGAGGATTGTTGGAGAGAAAGATGACTTGATGACGGCATATTTCAGCGAAAGCCTAACTGGGGCAGCTTTGGACTGGCATGGTTGTCAAAATGTCGATAAGTGGCTTACATTAGGTGACATGGCTCAAGATTTCGTCCGATACTTTCAATACAAATCGAGTGTTACCCTAGACTGCTCCTCGCTATCTAAGATGGAAAAAAGACCGGAGGAAAGTTTTAATGAGTTTGGGCTCAGATGGAGGGAGCAAGCTGCTCGAGTCAGTCCTCCGATTAGCAAAGAAGAAATGGTTGAGCTTTTTCTACAGGCCCAGGGACCCACCTACTTCAGCCATTTGATCCCGGCCTTGGGAAAGCCTTTCAATGATGTGTTAAAAATGGGGGAGCTAGTAGAAGAAGGAACCAAGTCAGGCAAAATTGTGAGTTGTTCGGAAGCAATTCAGAACGTACCAGTAAGCTTGGTTGGAAGAAAGAGGAACAGAAAAGACGGTCCAATAGATTTTCCTGATCAACACTTCCAGCCTCGACATCGTCCCTGTGGTTATCCTTGTGAATTAGATGACCCTCTCTGACACTACTTCTCTCCATAGAACTCCCAAAGTTTCCCGTCACATTCCCAGTACCCAGCTCCTCAAAACGCCCATTTACTCCCACGAGCTTACCAAAAATGCCCCGGATCAAGTTTTCGGCCCCATCCAGCATTTAAGAATGAGAGGTTACGGAAGAAGAAAACCTTCACTCCGTTGGGAGAATCATATGCCAGTCTGTTTCAGAAGTTAAGGACATTGGACATGTTGAAGCCGATTCAGATAAAAACGTAAAACCCTCTTCCAAAGAAGTTTGATCCTTCTCAAAGGTGCGCATACTGCTCAGGTGCCCTGGGGCACGACCTAGAGAAATGTTGGAATCTGAAGAATGCAATCCAGAAGCTTATTGATGCAGGCGATATTGTCGTGCAAAGCGCAGATGCAGCAAACACTAGCCGAAGACCATATCCTGTGCATAATGAGACCCATATGATGGGTATGATTTATTTCGAAAAGGAACATGAGAACTCTTTTGAGATCCCTGGAGGACCAGATACTACTAAGATTTCCGCGCTATCGGAGGTTGATCGTGAGAATGAAGCCGACAGAAGGAACCCAAAAGCAGTTTGCTAAGAACAACGTGATGAAGACTTGTGAAAGTTCCAGCAATGTTGGTGTGAAACTCAGTGGCTAAGATGTCGTGCTTGGTAATTGGGAAGATGCTCCATCTCTTGGAGTTTTGGTGGTTTATTTTGTTGTCATTTCTGTTGTCCGGGTTATTTCAGGGTTGTAATCCGGATATTGTCTTGTGACTCAAACCCTTCTATCCTTTCACTTTGCCTTGTTTGTCTAAGTCATAGTAGCTTGTTTAGTGCTATCTAGGTTTGTTCAAGGATTGTAACCCTAGTCTAGTTTGCTTGTTTTGTTGTTTAAAACCTTTCACCGTCAGTCTAATGCAATACTCTATTTCCCGCCATTTCTAGTCATTTTATCTAGCTCTTTTATCCTTTTACAATTCTTTTCATGATGGTTCTAGTGACACGACATGCACGCATAATTCTCAGCCTGTTTTAAAAGTCAATTTAGTAATGAAGCAATGAAACAATGTTGAAGACGTAAGGACATTCAAGGGAAATAAATAAGGGCATTTTGAAATCACTTAGAGCCCAAATCAAGTGAAACTGGGGGCAAATAGAACATAAAGAAATACTGTTGAAATGCATCATGCCACATCGGTTTGAAGCCAAGGAAAGTTTGCCCCAAGTCTACAGGGACCGTGCGTGGTACCGAGATTGTTGTCCAACAGTGCTAGGTAATTGACAAATACAGAAGGCAAATATGTGAGTCAATCAAAAAGGTCTTATGTGTGTTTTCCTCAGCTTGTTTAACTGTGTAGTTTGTACTTGGCATGTTTTGGAGATTGGAATGACGAAGGCATTTTGTTCTGCTATCCAAACACTTTATCCTTTGTTACCCCTTTGAGCCTCGGTTATTTTCTTACATACCCCTCTTCCGGAATCAATAATAAAACTCGTAAACCCGAGCAGGGAAAGTAAGTGGAGAAACAAGAGAAAAACAGTGAAAAAAGAAAAGAAAAAAAAAGAGAAATGAAAAGAAAAGGAAAAGAGAAAAGAAAAAGAAAAGAAAAGAAAAGAAGAGAAATGAAAAGAAAAGAAAAAAGAAGAAAAAAAGAAAAGAAAACAAAAGAGAAGGAAAAGAAAAGAAATGAAAGGAAAGAAAAGGAAAAGTGGAAGAAAGAAAGATCGCAACAATAAAGTAGTCGCCCGAACTACGTTTGACTTGATCCCGAAAGGGTACGTAGGCAGCCTCTCTCTGAGGTTTAGTCACACCGAAATAAAAATCCAAAAGTCCCTAAAAAGGAAACTGGGGCAGAAGTTGTGGGTTGTGAGAAATCTGATTCTGAAGTTGTAATTTTTGAACCTGTGTTGAATTGTTTTGAGCCTTGATACCCTTCCTTCTAACCCCATCCGAAAGCCTGCATTACGGTCCAAAGAAAGACCTTCTGATCAGTCTTCAAGAAATACCGAGTCAAGCAAAGTAGAGGTGAATCACGTCAGAGGCCACACTCCGGTACAGGAAGCAAACATTCCGGTGATAGAAGAAAAATGATAAAAATGAGCGAGTCTTGTTGATGAAATCCTTCGTGGATACCCCAAGGCAATGAAAGATGAGAGAAATCAAATGAGAGAGTCTTATTGGTGAAAACCTTCATGGGCACCATAAGGCGACGGTGAGTTGAGAGAAAAAACAAAATGAGAGAGGCTTGATGGTGAAAACCCTACGGGCACCACAAGTCGAATAAGGATTGTGAATCAAGTCGGATAAGCGGAGCATTGAAGCCCAGTTTCATGGTGAAAAGGTACAACAAAAGCCGAACATCAGATTTGCTAAAACAGAGTTGGCTGCAAGTGCATGTCAAGGTCGTTTGAGTCGGTATCCACATCTGATGTGTTGCTACTCTGTAGGTTTCTTGTTAGGAATCATCTCTTTCATTGTCCTCCTATCATGTTCCTTCAGTCCTATTTACTTCTTCCTCTTGAGTCTGTCCGGTCATAACAAGTGAGAAATGACTTCAAAATCTGCCACCAAGCTTTCCAATTGAACAAAACGGGATCTTGCCAGCATATCAAATTGTCATAAGTCAGGAAAGAACAGCAGGCACATTGAGTTGGAAACAATTAGCATGCTTTGGGATCCTTGTAAAATACAACGGGCTGGCATATGTCAATTCATGAACAACGCAACAAATAAAGGGTTTGGGGTGAACGGATCGAAGGTATTTGCGGTGAAACACGAAAGATTTAGTACACATCATGAACAATGAAACAGTATAAAGTGTTTTGGTGTCAGAGGTATTCTCCGTGTCAAGGATAACAAAGAAAGTGGTTAATCAATAAACAAGCAAGGTCTTCGAGGGGGAAGCAGTTATCATGGCAATTGAAGGAGCAATAAACCTTAAAACTGAAGCTTGTTTAAGCCGAGGAAGAACATCATACACAGAATGGGGGGCAATAGTCGTGCTTTGGAATTTACACGAGACACAAAGGTTGGGGAGATACCAGTTCACGCAACACAACAGATAGAAGATAGTGGGAGGGTATTCTATGTGATGACAATGACAGAGAAGGGGGTTAGTCCAGAAACGAGCAAGGTCCTCGGGTAGAAATCAGTCATCTTGGCAATTGCAGAAGCAGCTGCCCTCAAAGTTCAAGGCCACAAACCAACCACCACATTTTAAACTCACAAGTTTCCCTTATTTGAAATAGGAACAAAAGCAGTACAAGAAAGTCGGTGCAATAATAGTAAGGAAATGAAAGGAAGAAAAGGAAGAAGAGGAAAGCCGACAAAAAGGAAGTTTCTCAAATCTTTGCCCTGCCTATCTTGCTAGTATGCATAAAATGCTGCCATTGCTTTTCATATTTTTAGTTTGATGAAAGATAATAACAGAAACCTAGTCTGATGAATTTTCTCCTAGGATAAAAATCTTAGTTAAATAGTTTCACTCACAAGGGACGTACATGCTAACCAAGTCTTTAGATTTACTATCACCATCAAATCAATAGCTTAAGTAACAACCCGCAAGTTTGCCCAGCCACCAAACTGGGGCAGAAAATTTTCTTTGTTTGTTTATTTTGTTTTAGTCAGGAGCCCACCTGAAAAACAAGGGAATACTTTTCAAGTTCAGCAATCAGGAGCCCACCTGGAAAACAAGGGAATACTTTTCAAGTTTCAGCAGTCAGACACCCACCTGAAGAACAAGGGAAGTGCAATTCAAATTTTAGCTTTTAATTTTTAATATTTGATAACATGATGTACCCAGCCACCAAACTGGGGCAAAAAATTTTCTTTGTTTGTTTATTTTGTAGTAGTCAGGAGCCCACCTGGAGAACAAGGGAAGACTTTTCAAGTTCAGCAATCAGGAGCCCACCTGGAAAACAAGGGAATATTTTTCAAGTTTCAGCAGTCAGGCGCCCACCTGAAGAACAAGGGAAGCGCAATTCAAATTTTAGCTTTTAATTTTTAATATTTGATAACATGCTGTACCCAGCCACCAAACTGGGGCAAAATATTTTCTTTGTTTGTTTATTTTGTTGCAATCAGGAGCCCACCTGGAGAACAAGGGAATACTTTTCAAGTTCAGTAACCAGGAGCCCACCTGGAGAACAAGGGAATACATTTCAAGTTTCAGCAGGAAGGCACCCACCTGGAGAACAAGGGAAGTACAATTCAAATTTTAGCTTTCAATTTTTTATATTTGATAACACGCTGTACCCAGCCACCAAACTGGGGCAAAAAATTTTCTTTGTTTGTCTATTTTGTTGCAGTCAGGAGCCCACCTGGAGAATAAGGGAATACTTTTCAAGTTCAGCAATAGGAGCCCACCTAGAGAACAAGGGAATACGTTTCAAGTTCAGCTGTCAGGCGCCCACCTGGAGAACAAGGGAAGTACAATTCAAATTTTAACTTTTAATTTTCAATATTTGATAACACGCCGTACCCAGCCACCAAACTGGGACAGAAAATTTTCTTTGTTTGTCTATTTTGTTGTATTCAGGAGCCCACCTGGAGAACAAGGGAATACTTTTCAAGCGTCAGCAATCAGGAGCCCTCCTGGAGAATAGAGGCACATACTTCAAGTTTTAGCGGTCAAGCATCACCCGGAGAAAGGGAAAAACACTTCTGAATGCGATTCAATTCAGCAACAAAATAGGCTTGCGGGGAGAATGCAAGTCAACAATTCGAGATGATCAACAAAAGTTAGTCATGATCTGAGGAAAAGAGAGAAATCCAAGAAGTGAATCCACATATAGAAGTTGATGAAAGATGTGCGCTTCTTAAGACATGGTTGAGGTCACAAGCACTACATGTCCGGTCTTGGTCTTAAAAAGCTGAGGAAGAACGAGCTAGCACCTGCAACTAGCAAGTGTCAAGGTTCAAATCCAAAGTCTTCATGAAGAACCATTCAAGACTCAAGATCAAGCTTCAGAAGACTTATAGATAGGAATCTTGTAACTCGTAGTTGATAGGTTTAACTAGTCTTTTTCATGTTTTGATTTTGATGTAACATCAGGGCCACGGACTGAAACCTCGGTGGAACGGCACCTCGCTCGGCTCTCAACCTCGGTACTCTATCACCTCATTCACTTCTGAACTACACGTGGCCTGATTCTTTTATAGCCAAGGATATGTAGGCAGCTCAGATACCAGGGCTCTGTCACATTCTCCTTCCTCTATTGGTCTCCTTAAATGAGAGTCCCGTCAAAAACCTGTCTAGTCATTCTTTGTCTGAAAACTCTTAGCGTTTTCACTCAAAGAGGGGCAACTGTTGACATGTGATTTTTGACCCTCCCCGAAATTTTACTCATTTTTAGCATGTAAATATTTAATTTAGGCCTAATATAACTATTTCAACTATTTTTGACTTCTTTACTTTATTTTCATAATAAAAATAAAAAAATACAAAAATAGTTGCATATTACTCTATTTTAATCATGTATTAGATATTTTTAGAGAGATATGTTCCTTTGAACCTATTTTTATTTTAATATAATCTTGAAAAATATAAAAATAAAATAAAATAAAATAATAGGACCTTATTTTTTATCTTTATATAATTTCAAAAATACAAAAATAGTCTCATTAATATTTTGTAGTCATTTTAATCTCTAAAAAAAATACAAAAAATAGTACTTTATATTTTATCTTTATATAAAAATAAAAATTACAAAAAATAGTTTCATTAATATTTTGTAGTTATTTTAATCTTGAAAATACCCAAAAAATAGTTTTATTTTAATTGTCAGTCTCATTTTAAGAGTTATTTTGCCTACGTACGATTAATTTAATAAGATCGTGTTTTTATTCTCGGTTGCGGGGAAAGAATAATATTTGGGTTCAAACGACCCATTTTTAGGCCTAAAATTCGGATAACCCAATACCCAAGCCCAATACCCTAAAACCTAGATTCTAGAATATACCTAAATAATACCTACACTACAAGATATACAACAAAAAAAACCAACTCCTGAAAATTGAAGGAGCTGCACACAAAAACCTAACCCCTAGAACCCCTTAACCTTCAGCCAACCTCACACCACCCTCACTGCACGAAGCCGCCGCCAGCCTCACTTTCTTATCACCACGCCTCTCCTCGTCGTCAACCATCAACAGCCCGTCTCCCTCACGTTCAAACGACCACTGAACCCTTAAGCTTCGACTAGCAGCTGTTGTCCCCCTCATCTCCTGAACTCACCGAAAAACAAGAGAACAACACCCAAAAAACCCAGCAGCAACAGTCACCAAACCCGCCCGCAGCGGCAACAGTTACCAATGCGTCGTTGTCCTTGTCCAAACGATCCTACGCTGCCAGCGAATGCTACTGCTGTCACGCCCTTCCCGTCCTCGTCTGTCCTCTACGTTTATTTTTCACTGTTACATCACAGGAAACGACGAGGCTCCAGGTCTATTTTCGGTTGAAAACTCTGCTCTTCTCTCCCTATCGTTCGTTTCCTTTCTCTATTACTGCTGTGCCGGAAGGTGACAGATCCGGCGATAGTCCGGCAAGTTTCGAGGTCTAGTGTAACTCCGTTCGTGTTTTCCGACGAGGCTCTGGTTCTACAATTTGAGGACATTATTTGGTCAGTGTTTTATGAATTGTTACGACTATAAATGTCTATTCATATTGTTAAACTCAGATCTTTATTTTTGCACTTTATTTGCTTTGGGATTGTGCCTTATCTGAAGTAAACTATAGTAAGCATGTTTGAGTATTATTAGTAGTATAATATAGTACTATAGCGATTTGTTTTCCTTCATTTAACTCTTTGTGCTATGAGTTATTTGTTTGTTGTTGGATGGAGCAATAGATTGTTGTGGTCTCTACTTATTTTACTTATTTCATGATCATTGATTTGGGATTAGATTGTTTGAATTATCACGGATTAAAGACACAGGTTGATTGCTTAAGAGTTGATTGTTGAAGAAATATTTACCTACTTGTTTTAATGAAGATAATATTGTGTTTCTTGCCAAGTTACAGTGCTCGCATTGCAATTTAATTTAGGAAAGAGTTTCGTTAGCATTCTTGAGCTGTTCCTCTCTTGTTTTGTTACAGTGCTTGTGGTTGCGTATACGTTCGCGTAATGTGGCCATGATCCTAAATTAATTGGGAGTACGCATTCGCGCAACTTCGATCATTCTTTTCTTACTGATAAAATGGGTTTTGGGCCTTCCAGGTTAAGTAGCGTACTTGAATTAAGAGGTTCTCCTCTTGTTCAAGCGTGAACTTGAACTTGAGGCCCAAATTCCTTGATTAATTTTAATAACAACAAATCGCAATGCTAATTAATTAGGCCCTTTAGAGACAATACTTGATAGAAAATTGTAGTTCTTTTAGGTTGGCCTTTAAAATAAAAATGAGGTGCGCCGCGCCAAACAAAATACACAAATTACGTGACCCTATTTAATTACTTTATTAAAATATTTAGAATTTGGGACGTGCCATTTAGTGAATTTTCATGGCCTCCCGCAAAGTTAATAACACGTTAGTCACTTTAGGCGCGTTCTTTAATAATATTACCTTCCTAAATTCGGGTGTGTATTTCATGCGACCCAAATCCAAATCCCAAACGTTGAATAAAATGTGTCGAGGATCCGGGTGCATTTCATGTGACGTGATCCAAAAATATGTTTTAAACGGCGATCAATTTTCTTAAAAATTTAATTAAAAGCGGTAAATAATTCTAAAAAAATGCACAATAGGATAACATGTATTAAAATTAAATTTTTGCCAAATATAGTAGTTGAGTGACCGTGCTAGAACCACGGAACTTGGGAGTGCCTAACCCCTTCTCCCGGGTTAACAGAATTCCTTACCCGGATTTCTGGTTCGCGACTGTAATACAAAGTCAAACCCTTTCCTCGATTCGGGATTCAAACCGGTGACTTGGGACACCATAAATCTCCCAAGTGGCGACTCTGAATCTCTTAATAAACGAATCCCGTTTCGATTGTCCTTTAATTGGAAAAAATCCTTTTATAATGCCCTTCGCGGGGTGTAGTAGCGAAAAAGGAGGTATGACACTTACTCCCTTGCCCCCTTATTTGTGACTATTGTTTGGATGAGGCATAATGACAAATGTGGATCGGGTTGCACGCCGAAACAATACTAAATGATACGGGTCGGGTTGCACGCAGCAACAGAGATATTTGAGGGTCGGGTTATACGCCGCAACAATACAATGATGATATGGAACCGGTTGCACGCTGTAACAATGATATATACATGGATCGGGTTGCACGCCGCAACAATATTGTTGTACATTAGGATCGGTTTGCGCGCTGCAATAATTATTGATACAAGTGTGTTTATTTGGGTGTTTAATCCTTGTCCGCTTTTAATTACAAGTTGTTCTTAGATTGTTATTTCGGATTTACTATTAATATTGTTATCTCCCCACATCATGATCCCCCTCCCATATCGTTTACTTGCCTAGCATTTTTGATTCCGCTGTATATATATATAATTGCATAGGTTTATTTAGTGGTCTAGTCTAGCCTCGTCACTACTTTCCGGGGTTAGGCTAGACACTTACCAGCACAAGGGGTCGGTTGTGCTGATGTTACACTCTGTGCTATTTGCACAGGTCCAGGTTTCTAGCAGCAGCAGCAGTACTAGCACGGGAGCAGGCCTTCAGTTCATCGAGACACCGAAGTAGCCTTGCAGGCGTCTGCAGGCGTCTGCAGGCCCGGCGTCTCATCTATCCTTACTTTTGACTGTCATCTCATTGTATTCGAGATAAACAGATTTGTGTTTCTTTCAGACTTTGTATTTATTACTTCTTAGATGTTCGTGAGTATGTGACTCCAGTTATTGGGTAGAGATACATGTTGGAATTCCGTATTTTATTTAGCTATTTAGATTTGAGACTTCCGCTTATGATTTTAATCCCGTTGCTTTTATTTTAATATTGTTAATTATTAAAAGGGAACATGTGTTTAATCGACCAGTAGGTAAATTTGGCACGCCTAGCTTCTACGAGTAGGCGCCATCACGACTCCCGAGGGTGGAAAAATCCGGGTCGTGACATAAATAGGTGAAAAAAATAAAAGAAGACATTTTTATGTATAGTGCCAAAATACCTGGTGCTATACATTAACGGTAACTGTACCGTTAATGTATAGCACCAGATATTTTGGCACTATACTGAAAAAGCTGACACGCCCAGATATAGCGCCAAAATACTTGGTGCTATACCCCTTTTTAAAAGATGACACGCCCTACTTCCTCTTTCTCTTCTTTCACCCTTCTCTTTCTTCCTTATTCACAACCCCTTGCCCTTTCACACTTTTCAATATAGCAACTTCTTTTATATTTTATATTTTATTTGTTATGCTATATATATACCTCAATAAACACCTTCTTGCCTACACTTGTTTACCCACTACCTCTTCAGATAACATTACTTCTTCTTTAAATATCAAAATACGGAGTAGTAATTACTTTGGGCCAAGTTATCACTGAATTCCTTTAAAATGCCTCATACTACTATCACTGTAGTTTTTACTTGTATGAAGTTAACTAAAAGCAAGTGGCAAGAAAAAATCAAGAACAAAATGGTGATGATATTCATAGCTACGTCAAGATTAAACTATATATAATCATACCTATGTTGATCAGTAGACCATTTTTTCACTGTTTTTTCCCCCTAATGATAGTGTTTGTAGTCCTGGAAATTAAATAATCTTTCATTCTTTTTCACCTACATAATTTAAATCTCATTCTCGGATAACAAAAAGTTGTCCTCTCAGAATATGAGACGTGGGATTCCTCTTTTCGTTCTCAAAAGTGTATAGAAGTGCAAATTGAAAACCTTTAGGGGTCGTTTAGTAGGGTGCATAAGAATAATGCTGAATATGGTGTATTAGTAATGTTGGTATTAGTTATGTTTGAATTAGTTATGCTGGTATTAATTATGCTTGCATTAGTTATGCTAACATATTTCTTATCCATTGTTTGGTTTGATGTATTAAAACATTGCACAATTTCTAAAAGAATTATTTATTTACAAAAATGGCCTCAAAACTAGTCCACACTATAACTTTTTAAAAGAAACATATGTTGAGAAATATTTTATATGAAAAGGTTTAAAAAAAATATTTTATTTGTCAACCTATATTGTAAAATAAAATTATATATTTATTTATAAAAAAAGAAAATATGCTAAGAATTTATTTATTTACTAGGGTTATAATTTTATTTCTCACAACTTGTATTAATATACTAACTAGCATATTTTAATCAAGCATAAATTTTGAAGGACAATTTTATCTTTAACTAAGCTAATGCATGCATTAAAACCCATTGCATTGCTAATACCATTGCTTTCTATGCATTAGTTATGCATGGGATAATACCAAATAGGATGTATATGTCACGACCCGGATTTTTCACACTCGGGAGTCGTGATGGCGCCTACTAATAGGAGCTAGGAAAGCCAACTTAATTTACTTTTTTTAGCAACAACAATGCATAATATGATAAAGCGGAAGTCTCAATATATACTTAACTGGAAGAAATGCGGAAGTTTAACAAAATCCTCTACCCAAGAACTGGAGTCACAAACTCACGAACGTCTAGAGAATGCTAAATACAATGTCTGAATAAAAATAAAATTCTGTTGGTTCCGGTACAAAGTATAAAAAACTAAAGTAAAGACAGAAGAGACTCCGGGCCATGCGAACACCAGCTGCGCTACCTCGGGATCTCTGTACTAAAGTCAGCTCCCAAAACTCCTACTACAGACCAAAAGCTGCCCCGGCTCCGTGATCTATGCTAAAAGATGCATTGAGTGTAGCATCAGCACAACCGACCCCACGTGCTGGTAAGTGCCTGGCCTAACCCCGGCGAAGTAGTGACGACGCTAGACAGCACTACCAAAACCAACCTGTGCAGTTCAATATATATATATATATATATATATATATATATATATATATATGCAATAGAAGAGAATACAGAAATTTAACAAGTCAAGAGGGAGGGGAGCATGCTATAGGGGATGCAACAATCCGGATAACAAAAACCAACAAATAAAAGGTGAAAATGTACAACTGCAATATCAACGAGAGTAGAAATTCAACAATTTGCACGGCACCATCCTTCGTGCTTTAACCCTCGTTCTCACCAAAACAATCAAATCAGGGCAAGGAATGTTCCTTCGTGCATTAATAATCAAAACATGGCACGGAATGTTCCTTCGTGCATTAATAATCAAAACATGGCACGGAATGTTCCTTCGTGCATTAATAATCAAAACATGGCACGGAATGTTCCTTCGTGCATATATAATCAAAATATGGCACGGAATGTTCCTTCGTGCACTAACATATCCTCAACACAAATCGTGCATGGCATCAACCTTCGTTCTTTATCACTCTTCCTCACCCAAGCAACAATCACAACCAATGGGGCGAGGAGATAGACAAATAGTAATAGAAGTCCCGACAAGGGAAACACAAGTAAACAGTTAAATCCCGGCCCGGCAAGGGAATAATCACATTTCTTTCTCTTTCTTTAATTTCTTACTCAATAATTACTTTATTATTCGAGCCAACGCTCCAAAGAGTTCACAAATCATAGTTCTTCCTTATACTCTTCACATTATATAGAAATCATCAATTACACAAGTAAGAGTCACAATAAAATTAGAATAAGCACAAATAAGGACTCACGGTCATGCTAGACACCAGTGTATAAATACTCGTCACCATGCCTATACACCATACTCGACAATTAGCAATTAGCAAACAATACTCAAATCTTATTCCCACAAGCCAAAGTTAGATCAAACACTTACCTCAACTCTCACGGCTAAATCAATCCACAACAACCGCTTTCTCTCACGAATTCGGCTCCAACTCAATCAATTCTATGAAATAACGACTTTATAATATCAATAATAGCTAAACAAATCAAACCCAATGCCTAGATATAGATTTCTAATCTTTTTTCCCAAAATTCCAAAATCGCCCCCGATCCCGCTTGGTCAAAACACGAGGTTCGAACTAATTCCATATCACCCATTCCCCCACGAGCCCGAACATACAATTTGTTTTCAAATCCGACCCCAGAACGAGGTCTAAATCAAAGAAAATTGAAAAGCCCTAACTCTACCCATTTCCCCCAATTTCAACATAGATTACATGATTTGAGCTTAGGAATTTGATAATTAATAATGGAAAATAAAGAAAACAAGTGGGAATTTACTAACCCAAGTGGTCTTGAAGAAAGGGGGCTTCAATGGACTCCTAAGTAATCGTGTGTTTTTGAATGAGACCCGTAGCTACTGTTTCCGAAAACTTAAAAAAAATCACTCGGCAAAATTGCCCTTCGCTTTCGCGGGAACAGTGTCGCGTTCGCGAAGGGTAACTGGGCAAAGCATCGCGTTCACGATTGGAATGATGCGAACGTAGAGAAGAAAGATGGGGGGTCCAGGACTTGGTCTATGCGAACGGGTGGACACCTACGCGAACGCGATGAAGGGAGCATTATGCACTACACGAACGCGAGGATATAAGTGCGAACGCGATGAGTAAAAGGAAGGCTAAGTCTTCTGAGTCAAAATACTCTACACGAACGCGAGGAGGTGATGTGAACGCGATAAAGGATGAAGCTAAAGCTTCACGAACGCGAGAGGCATAGTGCGAACGCGAAGAAGAAAATCACCGTGCACCTGTTGCAGATTTTCTGCAATCTTCCTAAGTCCAAAACTACCCACCGAACACCTCCGAAAACACTCCCGAGCCCTCGGGGCTCCTAACCAATCACACACACTAACTCGACAATATCCTACGAACTTAACTGTGCGATCAAATCACCAAAATAACATCATAAACGAGGAATCAAACCTCAAAATCATCACTTTTTCTTCAAACTTCATAAACTTTCATTTCTAGATATTTAGGTCCGAAACATGTCAAATGACGTCCGATTTCAACCAAATTTTACAGAAAGTGCTTAAACCATATATAAGACTTGTACCGGGTGTCGGAACCAAAATATGAGCCCGATACCACAGTCTTCTAATCAAATTTCATTTTTGATTTCCTTAATAATTTCAGAAAAACAATTTCTTTTAAAAAATTCATTTCTCGGGCTCGGGACCTTGGATTTCGATTCCGGGCATACGATCGAGTCCTATATTTTTCTACGGATCCTTTGGTACCGTCCAATCACGGGTCCGGGTCCGTTTACCCAAAATATTGGCCAAAGTCAACTTTAATCATATTAATATAAAAATTTATCATTTTTTACATAGAATTCATATTTAACCTTTCCGGCTACGCGCCCGGACTGCGCACGCAAATTGAGGCAACTAAAAATAAGGTTTTCAATGCCTCGGAAGCGCAAAAAAAGAGAGAAAACAGGTGATGACCCTTTGGGTCGTCACATTCTTCACCTCTAAAACAACCTTTCATCCTTGAACGGACAAAAGAAAGAAGTACCTGAGTCGGGAAAAAGATGAGGATAACGGCTCCGCATATCAGACTCGGACTCCCAGGTCGATGCCTCAGGAGGCTGACCTCTCCATTGAACACGCACTGAAGGAAAACTTTTCAACCTCAACTGTCGAACCTACCGGTCTAGAATAGCCACCAGCTACTCCTCATAAGACAGATCCTTGTCCAACTAGACAGTGCTAAAATCTAACATATGGGCTGGATTGCCGTGATACCTCCGAAGCATGGACACATGAAACACTGGATGCACGGTTGACAGGCTAGGCGGCAAGGCAAGTCTGTAAGCCACCTCTCCCACACGATCGAGAATCTCAAATGTACCAATGAACCTAGGGATAAGCTTGCCCTTCTTCCCAAATCTCATCACGCCCTTCATAGGCGACACTCGGAGCAAGACCCGTTCACCAACCATGAAAGTTATATCCCAACCTTATGATCTGCATAACTCTTTTGCCGCGACTGAGCCGAACGAAGCCTGTCCTAAATGATCTTGACCTTATGCAAGGCCTCCTGAACTAAATCTGTACCCAATAACCGAGCCTCTTCCGACTCAAACCATCCAATTGGAGACCGCCATCGCCTACCACACAACGCCTCATATGGAGACATCTGAATGTTGGACTGGTAGCTATTGGTGTAGGCAAACTCTGCTAAAGGCAAGAACTGATCCCACGAACCTCCAAAGTCGATAACACAAGCCCGGAGCATATTCTCTAAAATCTGAATAGTCCGCTCGGACTGATCGCCCGTCTGAGGATGAAACGTTGTGCTCAACTCAACCCGTGTGCCCAACTCTCGCTGAACTGCACCCCAGAAATGCGAGGTAAACTGCGTACCCTGGTTCGAAATGATAGATACTGGTACACCATGAAGGCGAACAATCTCCCGGATATAAATCTCAGCTAACCTCTCGGATGAATAGGAGACTGCTACAAGAATGAAATGTGCTGACTTGGTCAGTCTATCAATAATAACCCATATCGCATCGAACTTCTTCCGAGTCAATGGAAGTCCAGTAATGAAATCCATGGTAATCCCCTTCCACTTCCACTCGGGAAGCTCAATCCTCTGAAACAGTCCACCAAGCCTCTGATACTCGTACTTAACCTGCTGACAGTTCAAACAACGAGCCACATATGCAACAATATCCTTCTGTATCCTATGCCACCAATAATGCCGCCGCAAGTCCTGATACATCTTTATGGCGCTCGGGTGAATAGAATACCGGGAACTATGGGACTCCGCTAAGATCAACTCTTGAATCCCATCGACATTGGGCACACAAACTCACCCCCTACAATCTCAAAACACCATCGCTATCTAAGGTCACCTTCGTGGAACCTCCACGCTGCACCGTGTCTCTCAGGACACACAAATGGGGATCATCAAACTACCGATCATGGATACACTCCAATAATGAAGAATGAGCAACCGTGCAGGTTAACACTCTACTAGGTTCAAAAATATCCAACCTCACAAATCGATTGGCCAAGGCCTGAATATCTAAAGCAAGCGGTCTCTGGCTGACCGAAATATAAGCAAGACTACCCATGTTGGCGGACTTCCTACTCAATGCATCGGCCATCACATTGGCTTTCCCTGGGTGATACTAAATAGTAACATTATAATCTATCAATAACTCCAACCACCTCCTCTGCCTCAGATTCAACTCCTTTTGCTTGAACAAGTATTGAAGAGTCTTGTGATCTGTGTACACCTCACACGTCACACCATATAGGTAATGCCTCCAAATCTTCAAAGCATGAACAATGGCTGCCAACTCTAGATCATGAACCGGATAATTCTTTTCGTGGATCTTCAACTGCCTCGAAGCATTGGCAATGACTTTGTCATCCTGCATCAATACTGCACCAAGCCCAATTCGGGAAGCATCACAGTAGACTGTATAAGTCCCTGAACCTGTGGGCAAAACCAATACCGGTGCCATGGTCAGAGCTATTTTGAGCTTCTGAAAGCTCGCCTCACACTCATTCGACCATCTGAACTGGGTACCCTTCTGGGTCAATCTGGTCATCGGGGCTGCAATGGATGAAAACCCTTTTACAAACCGGCGATAGTAGCCTGCTAGCCCCAAGAAACTCTGAATCGTTGTAGCTGATGCTGGTCGAGGCCAGTTCCTGACTGCCTCAATCTTCTTCGGGTCCACCTGAATACCCTCTGCTGATACAACGTGACCCAAAAATGCAACCGAACTCAACCAGAACTTACACTTCGAGAACTTAGCATATAACTGACTATCCTTCAGATTCTGAAGAACCACTCTAAGGTGTTGCGCGTGCTCCTCCTGGTTGTGGGAGTATATCATAATATCATCAATGAAAACTATCACGAACAAGTATAAATAAGGCCTGAACACTCGGTTCATCAACTCCATGAATGCTACTGGGGCATTGGTCAACCCAAATAACATGACCAAAAACTCATAATGCCCATACCGAGTGCGGAATGTTGTCTTAGGGCCATTGGATGCCAGAATCCTCAACTGGTGGTAGCCAGATCTCAAGTCTATCTTTGAAAACACCTTCGCACCCTGAAGTTGGTCGAACAAATCGTCAATTCTCGGTAGTGGATACTTGTTCTTTATCGTCACTTTGTTCAATTGCCGGTAATCAATGCATATCCTCATCGAACCATCCTTTTTCTTCACAAATAACGCTGGCGCACCCCAAGGTGAAATGCTGGGTCTAATAAAACCCTTTTCAAGCAAATCCTGCAACTGATCCTTTAACTCTTTCAACTCTGGTGGGGTCATGCGATACGGCGCAATGGAAATGGGCTGCGTGCCCGGAGCCAGATCAATACAAAAATCAATATCCCTATCGGGCGGCATACCCGGCATGTCTAAAGGGAAAACCTCGGGGAACTCCTGAACAATAGGAATAGAATCCATAGAAGGGACCTCTGGGCTGGAATCGCGAACATACGCCAGATAAGCTAAACACCCCTTATCGACCATGCGTCGAGCCTTCACATATGAAATAACACTGCGAGTGGCATGCCCTGGGGTCCCTCTCCACTCCAAATGGAGCAAATCTGGTAAAGCCAAAGTCACGGTCTTAGCGTGACAATCCAAGATAGCAAGATACGGGGACAACCAATCCATCCCTAATATAACGTCAAAATCCACCATGTCTAAGAGCAATAAATCAACACGGGTCTCAAGACCCTCAAACACTACCACACAGGAACGATGCACTCGGTCGACCACTATAGAATCGCCCACCGGTGTAGATACATAAATAGGAATACCCAAAGCATCACTAAGCATGACCAAGTATGGTGCAAAATAGGATGACACATACAAATACGTAGACCCATGATCAAATAGCACTAAAGCATCCCTATCACAGACCAGAATATTACCTGTAATAACTGCATCTGAAGACTCAGCCTCTGGCCTAGCTGGAAGAGCATAACACCGGGGCTGGGCCCCACCTTCCTGAACCATATCTCTGGAACGGTCGGCTGTTGGCTGGCCTCTACCTCTGGCGGTCTGAGATCCACCTCTATGATCTCTACCTCCACCTCTATGACCTCTACCCCCGCCTCTAGCTGGCTGGGCAGCCTGTGGAGCACCTAGTTCCTGAATCATGGGGCGAGGACCTTGCTACTGGGAACTACCCGAAGCTCGAGGGCAAAATCTAACAATGTGACTCGGGTCACCACAACCGTAACAAGCCCTCGGCTGCTGAGACTGCTGACCCTGTCGACCTGAATGTCCACCTCGAAAACTCTGAAGTGGTGGGGCAACACTGATGGGTGTTGATATGGAACTGTGAAGCTGCTGGTCAGAATAATGCGACTGCGAACTACGACCATCTGAAGTACCATGGGAAACCTGAAGAGCTAACTGAAAGGGCCTTGGAGGATGGCCTCTACCATAAGAATCTCTACCTCCAGACGAGGTACCACTGAATATACCCGTATGACGGGGCCTCTTATCTGACCCATGACCACCTTCCCGTGCAAGATCCATCTCAACTCTACGGGCCGCATTGGCCTTCTCCTGAAAAGAAATCTCACTCCCGGCTCCCATATCCATCTGGAGACGGATCGACTGAATCAATCCATCAATAAACCTCCGCACTCTCTCTCTCTCTCTCTCGGTGGGAAGTATAACAGTAGCATGGCATTCCAGATCAATGAACCGGGTCTCATATTGAGTGACTGTCATAGAGACCTGATGGAGGCGCTCGAATTGCCTGCGAAGAGCCTCTCGCTAAGTAATTGGGAGAAACTTCTCCAAAAATAACTCTACAAACTGGTCCCAAGTCGGAGATGGCGACCCTGCTGGCCTGGCTAAACAATAGTCCCTTCACCAAGTCTTGGCGGATCCACATAGACGAAAGGTGGCGAAGTCGACCCCATTGGTCTCCACAATACCCATAGTCCGAAGAACCTCATGGCAGCTATATAAGAAATCCTGGGGGTCCTCTGAAGAAGCACCGCTGAATGTGGTGGTGAAGAGCTTGGTGAACCTATCCATCCTCTACAAAGCATCTGTGGACATAGCTGCTCCATCGCTGGTCTGAGTCACAATACTCGGCTGAACTGCCACAGCTGGCTGAACCACTGGAACCTAAGCTTAGGGAGCTACCTGCTCCGGAGTACGTGTAGCAGGAGTCTGAACTCCTCCTCCAGCCTAAGAAGTGGTTGGTGCTACTAGATGCAAACCCGCTTGAGAGACGCTCTCCATAAAGCCTAGCAACCTGACCAAAGCGTCCTGAAGAACTGGGGTAACTATAAACCCCTCTAGGACCTGAGCTGGGGCCACCGGAGCTGCTGGGGCTAGAACCTCCTCGTCTTAATCAACATGAGGCTCCACCTCTAGGACTGTTGCTCGGGGCTGAGCTCTGCCCCTGCCTCGGCCTCTGGCACGGCCTCGGCCTCGCCCTCTGCCCGTCGTAGGAGCTGTTGCTGGAGGCTCGGACTACTGCGCGGTACAAGAGGAAGCACGTGTTCTCTCCAACTGCAAAAGAACAGAGTAGAAAGACAATCAGTATTAAGAAATAGAATCACACAACAAGAAAGAAAAAAAGTGAAATTTTCCTAACTTTGTAGCCTCTGGGGGATAAATCCAGACGTCTCTGTACCGATCCCTCAGACTCTACTAAGTTTGTCTGTGAGTCGTGAGACCTATGTAACCTAGTGCTCTGATACCAACTTGTCACGACCCGAATTTTCCACCCTCGGGAGTCGTGATGGCGCTGAATAATAGGAGCTAGGCAAGCCAACTTAATTTACTTCTTTTAGCAATTATCGATCATTTAATAACAACAATGCATAATATGATAAAGCGGAAGTCTCAACATATAATTAACTGGAAGAAATGCGGAAGTTTAACAAAATCCTCTACCCAAGAACTGGAGTCACAAACTCACGAAAGTCTAGAGAATGCTAAATACAATGTCTGAATAAAAACACAATTATGTTTGTTCCGGTAAAAAGGATAACAAACTAAAGTAAAGACAGAAGAGACTCCGGGCCATGCGGATGCCAGCTAGGCTACCTCGGGATCTCTGGACTGAAGTCAGCTCCCAAAACTCCTACTGTTGTCCAAAATCTGCTCTGGCTTCGTGATTTATGCTAAAAGATGCACAGAGTGTAGCATCAGCACAATCGACCCCATGTGCTGGTAAGTGCCTGGCCTAACCCCGGCGAAGTAGTGACGAGGCTAGAAAGCACTACCAAAACCAACCTATATATATATATATATATATATATATATATATATATATATATATATAT
>MU699075.1:0-14871 GCA_026770625.1 Nicotiana glauca | reverse complement strand
CATGGCACGGAATGTTCCTTCGTGCATTAATAATCAAAACATGGCACGGAATGTTCCTTCGTGCATTAACATATCCTCAATACAAATCGTGCACGGCATCAACCTTCGTGCTTTATCACTCTTCCTCACCCAAGCAACAATCACAACAAATGGTGAGAGGAGATAAACAAACAGTAATAGATGTCCCGGCAAGGGAAATACAAGTAAACAGTTAAATTCTGGCAAGGGAACAACAATATACGAATACAACCCGGCAAGGGAATAATCACATTTCTTTCTCTTTCTTTCATTTCTTACTCAATAATTACTTTATCATTCGAGCCAACGCTCCAAAGATTTCACAAATCATAGTTCTTTATCATACTTTTCACATTATATAGAAATCATCAATTATACAAGTAAGAGTCACAATAAAATTAGAATAAGCACAAATAAGGACTCACGGTCATGCTAGACTCCAGTGTATAGATACCTGTCACCACGCCTATACACTGTACTCGACAATTAGCAATTAGCAAACAATACTCTAATCTTATTCTCTCAAGCCAAAGTTAGATCAAACACTTACCTCAACTCCCACGGCTATATCAATCCACAACGACCTCTTTCCCTCTCGAATTCGGCTCTAACTCAATCAAATCTATGAAATAACGACTTTATAATATCAATTATAGCTAAACAAATCAAACCCAATGCCTAGATATATATTTCTAAGCTTTCTTCCCAAAATTCCAAAATCGCCCCCAGGCCTGCTTGGTCAAAACACGAGGTTCAAAACAATTCCATATCATCGATTCCCCCACGAGTCCGAACATACAATGTATTTTCAAATCCAACCCCAGAACGAGGTCTAAAGCAAAGAAAAATGAAAAGCCCTAAATCTACCAATTTCCCCCAATTTCAACGTAGATTATATGATTTGAGCTTAGGAATTTGATAATTAATGATGGAAAATGAAGAAAATAAGTGGAAATTTACTAACTCAAGTGATCTTGAAGAATGGGGGCTTCAATGGACTCCTAAGTGCTTGAGGAAGAAGAGAGCTCGTGTGCTTTTGAATGAGACCCGTAGCTACTGTTTCTGAAAACTTAAAAAAATCACTGGGCAAAATTGCCTTTCACGTTAGCGGGAACAGTGTCGCGTTCGCGAAGGGTAACTGGGAAAAGCATCGCGTTTGCGATTGGAATGATGCAAACGTGGAGAAGAAAGCTGGGGGGTCCAGGACACTTACGCGAACGCGTGGACACCTACGCGAACGCGTGGACACCTACGCGAACGCGATGAAGGTAGTCTTATGCACTACGCGAACGCGAGGATATAAGTGCGAATGCAATGAGTAAAATGAAGGCTAAGTCTTCTGAGTCAAAATACTCTACGCGAACGCGAGGAGGTGATGCGAACGCAATGAAGGATGAAGCTGAAGCTTCGCGAACGCGAGAGGCATAGTGCGAACGCAAAGAAGAAAATCACTGTGCACCTGTTGCTGATTTTCTGCAATCTTCCTAAGTCCAAAACTAACCCCCGAACACCTCCAAAAACACTCCCGAGCCCTCAAGGCTCCTAACCAATTACACACACTAACTCGACAACATCCAACGAACTTAACTGTGTGATCAAATCGCCAAAATAACATCATAAACGAGGAATCAAACCTCAAAATCATCACTTTTTCTTCAAACTTCATAAACTTTCATTTCTAGATATTGAGGTCCGAAACAGATCAAATGACGTCCGGTTTCAACCAAATTTTACAGAAAGAGCTTAAACCATATATAAGACTTGTACCGGACGTCGGAACCAAAATACGAGCCCGATACCAAAGTCTTCTAATCAAATTTCATTTTCGATTTTCTTAATAATTTCAGAAAAATAATTTCTTTTAAAAAATTTATTTCTCGGGCTCTGGACCTTGGATTTCAATTCTGGGCATATGCTCGAGTTCCATATTTTCCTACGGACCCTCCGGGACCGTCCAATTACCGGTCAGGATCCGTTTATCCAAAATGTTGATCAAAGTCAACTTTAATCATATTAATATTAAAATTCATCATTTTTCACACAGAATTCATATTTAAGCTTTCCGGCTACGTGCCCGAACTGCGCACACAAATCGAGGCGACTAAAAATGAGGTTTTCAAGGCCTCGGAAGTGTAGAAAAGAGAGAAAACAGGTGATGACCCTTTGGGTCGTCACAATATAACTAATGTTTGCATAAGTAATGCATGGGTTTAAAATGTCTACCAAACAATGTATTATTAATACACAAAGATAATGCACCCTACCAAATAATGTATTATTAATACACAAAGCTATTGGATGCATTAGTTTATCTAATGCACCCTACCAAATGACCCTTTAGTGAGAAGGATCTTATTACCATTAGTGACCGACCAGTTTGGATGAGAATTGGTAAGATTAGTGAACTTTCAGTACGAATATATAGTTACATTGAAAAATAAAAAAAATTGAATAATTTGTATAATAACATATTATTTAAAACTTAATGATTGAAGTCAAATGCATTAATAGTATAAACGATTTTTATATTGCTAAAATAGTTTAACATAATGAAAAGAAAACCATAAAGCTCAACATATATACAGTATATTTTCTAAGTATATTTGCTTACCTTTGGATATTGATTTGGTTGAAACTTGAAAAAAGAGTTTTTGAAATTATCAAATTGCGTGAATATAATTGTTAACCGTTAAGAAAAAGAACTACATACTATTAGTGCATATATAATTATTAACCGTTAAGAAAAATTACATACTATTAGTGTAGTTAATAATTGTAGCTTATAACTATATTTAGATTGTAAATTATGTTTTAATATTAAAGGAAAGGCCAGTGTAGTAACCTCTTGTGTGAATATACAATGTGTGTAAAATTCTTTCTATTATCAAATGTGAGAGTAGTGTAAAAGTGGCAAGATATTTGGCTCAATAAATCCAAACCTGGATTGCAGGGTAAACAATGAGATAAAGAAAAAGTGTATGAGAGAGAGAAGAGAGAGAGAGAGAGAGAGGAGAGTATGTACTGCTGTTAGTCTTAAATTGAGGTTAGCTCTGATATAGCGCTAGGTATTATAGCGTTATACCAGTCCGTGTCAGCTTTTGCAGTATAGCGCCACAATACCTGGCGCTATACATTAACGGTGCAGTTATCGTTAATGTATAGCGCCATATACTGTGGCACTACACATAAAAATGTCTTCTTCTCTTTTTGCTACCTATTTATGTTCTACGAGTCCAAATAAATCACAATTAGGTTCCGGACACAATCTGAAGGCATTGCTTGAAACCTCCATTTTATATTGGTTCAATAGTACTTTGACTTGAGCTGAGATTTACCATAATTGCTGGAATCAGCTTTTCTTTTATTTCTTTTGGGAACATTATCTATTATTGAAGTCAAATAGTGTATCTTTTCCTTCTTTGTTGATTGTAATAATTAGTGATTTTATTCTCTCCCTCTTTCCCATCTAAAGAATCTGGAGCTAATTTCAACGATGGTTATTTACCTATGTTTTAATTTCACTAACTGTCATTCAACTATTTTTTGTCACTTAAAAATAACTACACTTTTATATTGTCACTTAAAAGTCATTTTGGTTCAAATCCCTACCATAAATATGACATGACATAAAATTTAATAAGAAAAATTCAAAAATAAATGCCACATAAACTTAAATGGACTATCTCACTTTACATCCATTACTTCCTTAATGTGATTTGACTCATAACCCAAATGCTTTATATATATATATATATATATATATATATATATATTAAATTTTATATTAGTTTAAAATGATTATCCTATACTATAAAATTCTTGCCTTTTCTATTCCATAATGTCTATTTATAACTATTCTATACTAAAACATTTTTATCTTGTTTTTATGCCCCATCCAAGCCGTTTTATAAATCTATTGAAGTTAAAATATGACTATATCCAACTCACATAACATATTTATAATTTTTTAGAGAAATTAAAATAGTATTATATTCATCTTACATAACGTATTAATGTATCATAAGTATACAATAATAATAATAATAATAATAATAAGGCTAATACGAGTCTATTTTCACGATGAACATGCAATTACAGACAACCTATTGCAATTGTTTAGACAAAAAAAATATTATACTTGTACGATAAAAACTCCCACAAAAAAATCACTAGACCTAATTTTATCGAGGGTGTGTGTTTTTTCCCCTATTGAAACCCATTTGGGTTATGGGCCAAATCGAATTAAGGGAAAAATAGATCTAAAGTGGGTATGACCCATTTAAGCTTATCTGGCATTTATTTTTGAATTTTTTCATTAAATTTTATGTCATGTCATATTTATGGTAAGGTTTTGAGCCAAAATAACTTTTAAGTGACAATTTGAAAGTTTAATTACTTTTAACTGACAAAAAAATAGTTTAGTAACTTTAGTGAAATTGAAATACAGTTGAGTGACCATTGTGATATTGAGAAAACTTTATTAGCTTACCGTTTTAATAATAAAGGCAATAGAAAAAGAGTATGCTTCTGATCCGCATTTGTCCCAAATGCTTTTGGGAATGGGTTGATACTAAAACCCAATAAATGAATGTAACGTAAAGAGTTGGAGGAGTAACCTAGCCTCGCAAGACAGCTTTCTGCAATGAGGCTTCTTTTTTTGGGTACATCTTTAGTTATTGAGTGCTTCAAAATACAGGGGGGAAAAGGCCAGATTCCATCACCAACTTTGTGTCCTAATGGTACCAACCTAGAAGCTTGCTAGGTGCAAACTCTAGGTTTCTAAGTATTTCCTATCCCTCAAGGCCTCAATATTAGTTAAGGTTCATTTGATTAGGCAACTAATGGTATTTCAAACGAAAATCATTTGAGCGACACTCAATATTCAATAAGCATGGCCATTCATTTAGGCAATTAGTGATAGTTCAAAAGAAAACAATTTGAATGACATTGTCAAGGAGTTGCAAACAAATAGGGTTTAGTAGAGTTGCTAGTATTTACTTCATCCGACCAACATTATCGTCCATTTTCTGCTCTTTGGAAGTTATTATGTTTAACAAACAAAAAAATGTTTCAAATGTTCTTTTAAGAAAAAAAAATATTGGAATATCAAATTTATCTTGAGGCTATCTGAAAATTAGCCAAATAGACTCGAGAAAGAAAAGCACGAAGTGACCATTGGTCCGCAGGGTATATCATCACTTAATACGCGCATTTCAATTATGAGTGTCTAACGGGCTGGGTCAGCCCGTTTATGGACCGGCCCAGACCGGTTCAAGGGGGCCGACTAGGGCTGGGTTAAAGAGGTAGGGGGTTGGTGTTTACTTCAATCCTACCAGTTAACTGGACCGGTCAAACCCGGTCAACGATTTTTACTGTTCAACCGATTAACCGGTCCGGCCCATACCGATACAACGACTAACTAATTTTTTTTTAATGGTAGGCCTAACATCTGTCCGTCGGCAATGGTCCTCTTCCTATTATGGCCGTTGCCCAACGGCAGAATTTCACAAATAGTTCATTTTGGGTTTTGCTTTTATTTTAAAAAATTAACACTCCTTTGAAAAACTATAAATACACTTCCTCCCTCCCCTTCTTCATTTTTTGACGCATCTCTCATTTCTCAATCTCAATTCTCATATTCTCTCATTCTTCAATCTTCACCTAAAGTGCAATCAACCATTTGGCTCTTCTTTTTTTGGAATTTAATTTATCGTATTATTTATTATTTAAGTTTGAAAAATTGAACTTCAAAATTGGAACAATTGACGTTTCTTCGTGGTAACATTAGAGTTGCAAAATCATCAAGTACTCAATTTATTGCCGAATTTGGTACGCTCCCTCCAACTCTTTCTCTTATTTATTATTTTATTTGCATATTTAATTGTTGCTAGTAGTTAAATTTTTACAATAGGTTAATACTGCAAAAAGAGTTTGTAATAAGGTTACTAATCGGAAAAATAAAAAAAGAGGTAGTACTTTAGCATCTGGTAGTAATTTAAATGTCTCTCCAAATATTCTTGAAACATTATCTTATAATAATATAGATTATGAACAATTCTATGAAGATTTCGGTATAGAAGATAATGAATTAAAAATGAAAGATGAGATACCACTTACACCTAGTAATGTTGGAGCTGGTAGCAAGGGTGGTGGTCGTGATGCTAGTAGTAGACCATATGTGATCCCGACTTGTAATCGGAGAAAAAGAAGTAAGGTTTGAAATTTTTTTGACAAAATAGAAGGTACTGATAAAGTTAAATGCAAACTTTGTAATGATACTTTTAAACATAAGACTGAAGGACAGTTGAGGGGACTGGGACATTTAATAGACATATGAGAATTGAGCATAATATAGAATGGGGCTCTGATGGAGATGGAAATCAAGCAACTCTAAACCCTACTACTGGAAGTCTTATGAAATATGATAAAATGAAGGATCGTGAGGAGTTAGCAAAAATGAGTGTTTTAGGTTGTCTACCTTTTTCTTTTGCTTCTTCATCATATCTTATTATGTATATTCAAAGAATTTACCGTCCTTTGTTTAAAGATATCCCTAAAAGTACTTGTAGATCTGATATCTTTAGACTTTATGGACAATATCAAAAATACGTACGTTATTTATTTAGCCACCTTCCTTGTAGAGTTTCTCTAACTTCTGATATTGACCATGCTGTTAATGGAAATGATTATTTGACAATTACATGTCATTGAATAGATAATAATTATTGTATGCAAAAACGTATTGTCGTTTTTAAATATGATGAGATCAGAGTCATACTGTTGCGTTTATATTACTACTATTTGTGAAGTTGTTGACTTTTATAATCTCAAGTAAAAAGTATTGTGTATGTCTTTGGATAATGCTTCTAACAATAATGCCGCAATTTCAATGTTAAAACTGCATTTGCAACCACCACTTGATGAAAATTTTCATGTTAGGTGTGCATAATGTTTATAATTTAATTGTTAAAAGTGGCCTTGATTTATTTTCAACTGAGATTACTCATGTTAAAAGAGCAGTTGGTGTTATTCAAGGAAATAATAGACAATCTAGAATAAAGAAATTTAAAAATAAGTGTATCCAGTATAACCTTAAACCCAGATTCATGCCGGGCAAAATTGTTACTAGGTGGAATTATACATATATATTTTTAAAATATTGCTACAAATATAGATTCTCAATAACTGAAGTTGCTAATGCGCATTGTACTGATCCATACCGTATGTTAACAACTACTACTTAGGAGGTCATTAATGATGTTAAATTTTTACATAAATTTATACATCTAGTGTTGAGTTTTCTGGAGCATATTACCCAATTGTTACTATGACTTTAGTACATATAGCTAAAATTTCTTTTCTACTTTTTAAATTTAAGAAGAAATAAAAATATATGGATGTTGTTAAAAAAATACAAGCAAAATTCAAAAAATATTTCTTTTCAATTCCTCCGATCTACTTAATTGGCGTTGTTTTAATCTTTCTATTAAGATATCTGATTCTCACCAATTAATGAATGCTTTATATACTTATATGGAGATTGGACCAACTGAAACCCCAGATTTATATGCTTGTATGAACAAGCTAAATGATTCTTTACAATAATTATATAATTATTATGCAAATGTAATTGATGATGCTGCTCTTAATGTAGACAATGTTAATCCCACTATTCATTGTACCACTTCTACTACTGTGGATGATGGAAGAAGGCATTGATAGTTTTAATATCTTTTTCTACATTTTCTAACACTCAAACTAGTAGCAGGAACATTGATGAACTTCAATTATACTTGCAGAAGCAAAAAGAGCCCCGCACAAAGGAATTTTCACCGTTGGGATGGTGGCATGAGAATGGAAAACAATTTCCTACTATTTCCGCTATGGCTCGGGACGTACTGAATGTGCCAATTTCAACTATTGCATCAGGAGTGTATTTAGCCAAGCAAGACAACAACTTGGAGACACCCGTCACTCATTAGGAAGCAATGCTTTGGAAGTTTTAGTATGTTTCAGAGATTGAATTAGATCGGAACGAAGAAATCAAGGACGTGAAGATGTTGATAGCCTAGAAGACGAGAAACTTGGAGATATATTAACACATGGTAATCCATCCGAATTTTGACACTCCAAAAGAAGGCCACTCAGATCATATTGATTATGACGAACTTATTACGGCAGTGCAAAACCTTTGAATTTACTTTTTTTTGGTTAATTTACTTGTTAAATGCAAGCCTTTCAATTTGTAAGTTCGAATTTTGAAATAAATGTAGCACGTACAATTTATAAGTGCAATTTTCTCCCATCTTCATCGTATTCTTTATACTTTTACTTTATATTAATATAACTTATCTAATAGTTATACAAAATACAAAAAAAAATATTAAAAACTACACTAACACGGCCCAGCCCGGCCCCTTGTACCCGTAACCTTTACGTTTCAATTTTTAATCGGATGAGCTCGAATCCAAACCTGTTAAACCCGATAATTCCCAACCCGTAATCGATCCGGACCACAACCCGTACGGTTATTAATTTTCCCTACCCAACCATTCATAATTTCAATATAGTAGCACAATGAACTGTTACATATTTTTATATTATAGAAGACCTTTTCTACTTATTTAGAAGCGGGAGTAAGTAGGACTTGGTCGTCCTGCTTCTCGGGGTAATATTGTAAGTTCAAATGTAATAAGCTTTGTTTTATTCGTGTATGAGTCAGAGATATGCTTTAACGATTTGACACATGTAATATGCCATTAAAAGCTGAACCAAGTATACTTTTATGCCCTTCTTTGTACAAACTACAAACTCCCACTCCCAAAGGCTTTTAGGGGTCGTTTGGTATGAGGTATAAGGGTGGTATAAGAATTAATACCACCTTAATACTCTGTTTGGTTAGCAAATCAGGTATAAATTATTCCGGTGTTAATTTTAACACCGGGATAACTTATACCTCACAGATGGTGGGGTAATTAGCACCGGTATAACTTATATCTTACTCTTATAAATTATTCAATTATCATTCTTAATACAACATACCAAACAATGAATAAACAACAATTCCAGCACAATTAATCCCAGCATAACTTATCCCATTATAACTTATACCGGTATAACTTATACCGATATAACTCATATTCCAAACAAACGGCTCCTTAAAGTGTTCAGCTTCAATCCCCTTTTCCTCTACGAGTAATCTCCGACCAAATTCTATTGGCAACAAATATTTTGATTGTCACCTGAAGCTCTCTTTCTACAAGTAAGTTCGATCTTTCTCCCTCACTAGATCTCTCTGTCTATTCCCCTCCCAAGATATACTCCTTTATTGTTAGGTTTGGAATTGAAATTAGGAATTCTTCGGATGCATAATTTTATTTTTATAAATCTCTATTCCCATGGTATCTTTCGGGATTTTGATTTTTTAGAAAATATTTGTGTTTGTACTCTGTTCGAGATTCAGTTTTTTAGCACCAGCAACGGCTAGAGTGCCCGGTGTTCTCATCGAATCGAAGGGTTCAATTAGACTTTCTCTCGCTATATGTAAGAGTGTAGCCCTCTCTGTCCATTATAATTTTAAGCTTTTATTTTGGTTGGAGTTGGTTATTAGAATATTTAAAAGAAAAAGTTATGCTTTCAAATTTAGAATGCATTTCCCAGGATTCATGATCATGTTCTTCAATTTTAAGGTAGCGATTAGAATTCAGTTTTCTTTCAATTTTACAATTTTAGAATTTCGTGTCTTAGAAAAACTTTTTGATAACCATCTTCATGTCCGAGAAATCATCTAATCTTTTGTGATAGAAATCAGTCTTAATGGAGTTCTAGAGTTTGTCACCGAGTCCTGTGAGTGAGATGAGACTATTGATTGAGCTGTCAGTGAATATATAGAAGGTGCGTGATAAAATGTCCTTGTAAGTTCTAGGTTTAATTTTTTTACTGTAAGAGAAAGAGAAAGAACTGACTCAAATGTACTATTCAAAGGGAACTTTCTTCTATTTTGGTTGTAGTTTTCACTATATATTGTTGTGGTTATGTACTCTGTTGTGACTATAATTTTGGAAGCTAGTGCTAAAAGAAATGACAATAGAGCACAATTGAGAGGCAAAATGAAGAAGAAGCCGCGCAACACTTCTATGATTGAAAAACTAAAAAGATAGCTAAGTAACGGTAGTTCTCTTAACAACATGAAGTAGCAACGTAATAATCAGACAAATGAATCTCCACTTCTCTAGAACTTGCTCTTGGTAGAACACAAGAAAGGCAGATTTGTCACATTATTATGTAAGTTAGATTTGGTTGAGGACTTCACAGGCATAGCCTTGGTCATTAACTGTTGACCACGAAGAATGCTGCCATATATTTATAGTGTAATCAGAACAATCTGGCTACAGCATCTCGTGAAGGCTTAGAAACGAAATAGAAGTTACATAATGTATTCGCCTACGTAGCAGTAATAGATAGCATATAAAGATTGAAGTATAGCAGTATTAGATAGCATATGAAAATTGAAGTACCAAGGTCAAGTCCACAATATACCAAGTAAAACATAAAATACAACCACCTCCGTGAAGTAAATATTTTGTGGAATATTAACCAAATCTTGAAAAATATTTTGAAAACCATCTATGGTTAATTTAGACCACAACTTTCTGTTATTCCTTCTTGTTTATTTGTTCTTTTTTCTTTTTTCATTTCTATTCGAGCAGAGGGGTTCGTTATTGGATTAAATGTATTTTGTGAGGATCTTCTAATAGTTTATTCGTTAGAATGTTAGAGCTTACCTTTTAACTTTTATATGTTTACCCAGTTTGAGTTCACCATCTGAATTAACAATTGGTAAGTCCTACTTTGTCGTGAAGGTTGAATGTTAATTATTTTTTCTAATCATGATACGTGAAAGCTGAGAGTGAATAACGTTTATTATGCTGCAAATGTATGGGCCATATTACAATAATGGAGCTTAGCCTACAGATTGTTCTTGTTCAGAATATAATTAGAGAATGGTATATTCACTAATTATAACCCCCTCCTTTTTCATGAATTATATGAATGTGAAAATTGATTGGTGATTATTAATTTTGTTATCATAGAGCAAAGTGTTGGTTGTTTTCATTTCCAAACATTTAATGTTTGAAGACAAGAGTGTTCTATTTGATATGAAGGCTACGAAGTAATCAACCAAAGCAGCTAAGTGCAAGTAAATATTCTTCCTAGGGATAATCTATTTTGGAGAACTTTAGAGATACTGACCTTCCTTTTATGCTAGGAAGAATAAACTTCTATGTAACTCTAATGGTAATGATATCTGGTAAAACTGATATGATCCTTTGTCCATACATCAACATTGGTTTACTTTTGACTTTGGCTGTCTATTCAATTTTTAGCTGCTCATAGAGTAATATCAACTGTGACACTTTGCCAAGGAATCACTCTGCGATTTCAGTAACAACCTCGGCCTTTTATTTTAGAAGTCAAACAAAATTTTCTTGTATCGTTATTCTTTAAAGTAATAACGTTTTGGCATATATATTTCTATTTTGCTAGCCGGTAAAACATATTGGTCTTGTAATTGATGTAAACAGTGGCTTGCTATTTGTTCTCTCGTTGTCTCCGCTTGTTGGACGTATACTTGCAAGAATCTGTCACTTCACCGAACAAGTTCTACAGTAGGACGTTTAACTTAGCTCCCACCTTTTTACCAATAATAAAGAGAATAGAAAAAATCAAGTGATCTATAGTCTGTTCGAATGACGGAAGAGGGAGAGAAATAAAGAAAGTGGGACAGGAATAGAGCAAGTGAAAGCTTAGGATCAAGAAAATGCCTACCCTAGGGAAGGGCTCATATTCCATAAGATTCGAGTGTCCCAGACGACAATGAGCGATTCATTCCTTCAAACAGTAAAATCAGTTTTCGAAACCATAGAATTCACCTAAAAGCCCATATATGTTGTTTGCAGCAAAGCCAATAAATGAAGAACAAAAGGATGATAAAGAAGGCGCTTTGCCCATTCCTCTGCCTATTAGGGTTTATTTGTCAAATCCACGATGAAGAAGACGAAAGAGACAGAGAGGTTGATCGACTAAAAGTCGTAGCTGGCAACACGTGTTGATCAAAAGCGATGTGCACCCGCAACACTCATATAACAATTACCAAAAATAACCCCGAAGCAGGATGACAATTTTCTAAAATAACCCGAGGACGACGAAGAGGCCCTTAACTATCGCTTCTAAATAGTAGTAATTATAGAAGAGCTTTAGGTTTCAACGTGTTAGCTTATCTAAGGGTATTTTAGACTTTTAGCATAAAACGGTATGTGTCTTCAAATCTGTCATCCACGCTTGCCCAACTCCATCTAATCTCTCTTCTCGATCCTTCTTTGGTGCATAGCATTCGAGCTCTTTCACTTTCACCTTCTGTTATTGGTTCTCTGTGGTTTATGTGATTAAAATATCCCAACTTGAGAAATTAGTCAATCTCATGGATGTCTTAGGTGTTTAACTCTGTCAATAGAGGAATGGCACATAACGCCTATTGTGTTTGTGGCATGACAAAAGGAGGCTTTTTCTTTCTTGCCACTTTCAATTTTTGTCCAATTCTTCTTCTCCTCTTTCCCTTATGTTTTTTTCTTTCCGTGTCTGTTGGGTTCTGTTGATCCTCAATTTCATAGTTGGCTTCAACTGCCGATATGAAAAATTGGGGAAGGGTTTAAGGTTTAATGTGTAAATGTTGGAGTTGTGATTGGGAGTAGTTGATAAAGAAACACATCGTGATTGTACTTTCATTTGCTTTAGGATTCTTTTTTAAGATTTGAATTTAACAATAGAAAAGAGTTTTGTGTTCGGATTAGGTTTGAATATTTGGGGCAAAGCTTGCATTTCTTCAATGGTGGTATTTTTGCTTTGAGTCTGAAGTATGATTTTCTCATTTGCTTTAATTCTCTGCTTGCTTCATGCTTAGTATCAAAGAAAAAGGCTCCTATCTGGAAGCCTTAATGTTGGTGTCTAATAATTTTTTTTTTCAGCGTAATTATTTTACAGCATGAAATTGAAGCAGTCCAACAGGTATTACGAATCTTTGCTTGTAAGATGATGGGACTCTCATTCATTTTGTGGTTATTGCTGTTTGTTTTTTCCATTCCTGTTTATCTTCTCTAACCACTGTCAACGTCTTCTCTAACTTATTCACAAGAGCATGTTTTATTGAAATTACCTTTTTGGGTGTTCCCATTTCCTATGTTGGCCTGCATTTGCTTTCAATCTTTGAGGTGTGCGTTCACTTGCATATCACTTATTCGACAAAAGTATTTTTCGAAGTTTAAGGGAATGATCAATTAATTCCCAAGTATAACATGTCTCAAACTTATTTAATAGGTTCTTAACACAGATAAACAATTTCCAAAGAAGTCAACAAGTAAAGTTTAAACCCTACATGAATATGATGCATAATATGAATAAAGAGTGAGAAACTTGACTGCTATTGGTATTTTCAAATTAGAAAATAAAATGAAGGGAGCAAATGATCAGACAAAGTAGAAAGAATCTCCTATACAAAGGCAAGTACTCAAACTTGAATGATGGTCTGATTGCTCTTGTAGTGGTCAATCAATATTTTGAATATTTGAGAATTGCACTTAGTCTAGGTATGCCGCTCAACGACTTTATGACTAACTTCTCACGGACGGGTACCCATGTGAAACAAGAACAAACAATATAATGGACATTGTTCGAGAGAAAAATGATTTTGAATAATAATAATAATAATAACCTCCTATGAAATTAAAGCATGTGTTGAGAAGGATGATGTATGATTTTAAATCTAACTAACCATGAAAAACATTTACAATTAGCCAACATTGTATTCTTCCCATAGGTTCAGAATAAATACATATGTTGGCCATAGAATGAAGCAAGAAAATTTCACGTCTGCACCGAAGTTCTCCAGAAGGTTGGCTGGAGGTGGAAATGGGAGGAGCAACAAGGGTCCGCTGAGTGAAATCAATATTCAGCTGCATTGTTTGAGGTACTACGTGCTCTGATATATTTTTAGACATTTCTAGGAGATTCTTTTAACAATCTTCATTGCTTAGTGATCTTAGTTAGGTTCAAATGTTTCTGTTAACTTCTTTCAGGTTACGTATAAATTTAATTTACTGCAGTGTCTTGGTTATTAATACTACTGGCAATATTCATACAGTGCTATTTGGGGAATGTCATTTAGTATATTAATATAAAATTATTTTGGTGTATCTATTTATCATGCGTGACAACTCATTAAATTCGATAACATATTAAATTTGTTATCAATAAAAAAAAGATTCGACAATATATTTTTTTTTGAGAAGGTAAAGTGTCCGGTATATTCAAAAAATCATCAGCACAAACTTTGTGCTGGAAGCCAAAATAGGCAATTACAATATGAAAAAGCAAAAATATAGTCCTTGTTCTTCTTACAAGGAACTCAAAACATCTAGGATTGAATTAGGATCCTCTATATATTCTGATTTACACCAAAAACAAAAAAGAAGAATACACTTCATCTTAATCTTTTGTAGAGAGTTGGTTGTATCTTCAAAGCATCTCAGGTTCCTTTCTTTCCAAATTGTCCACCAAATAGTTGCTGGGACAATTTTCCATCTGTTTTTGTCTGTGGTATAGTCTACCTCTGTGTTCCAGCATAATAAAAGTTCAGAGGTTCTCCCTGGCATTACCCATCTAGCACCTCTTAGATTAATGTACAAATCCCATAATTGGCTGGTCACTCTACAATGAAGAAACAGATGGCTGATTGTCTCAGCATCATTCCCACACAAATAACATCTTGAAACAATTGGTATACCCCTCTTCCTTAGA